>BQNB010024114.1:50137-61078 GCA_026074375.1 Tanacetum coccineum
AAGTGTATGAGTGTATCTATAAACTCCCATGATGTATTATATGCTTAAGCCATGGCATGGCAAAAATGTACCTAAAAAAATGAGAAAAAGAAAAGAAAAGAATCAAAAAATATATATATATAAAAAAAGAGGTAAAAAATGTACGGGCTGCCATTTGCTTATGTTTATGTTTATCTTAGAGTCAAGAAAAGAAAAAGAAAATAGATTGATGTAGATTTGTGTAGAGTTTGTATATCTTTGTCCGAGTTCTTTGCTTAGCAAGCCAACCAACGTGTATTCGTATAAATAATTAGCTAACCCTTTCACTCTAAATTCACCTAAAAGTCACTCCCCAAATGTATCCCATCCATTTTCGTTTCTATTTATGTTATTTTTCACCTACACCCCACAAGCCTTTGAAAAGACCTCTTTGATAGTAATGAATAATGCTTGCGCCTAGCGGTGGAGGTTTGATCCTTTACCAATCCTATGATAATTTGTATGCTATGACATGTAATGAGTGTTTATTTTCCATTTTCCATAGTTGTTATAATTTATTATACACCCGAGTGAAAGAGAGAATCCCAAACACTTATGTGAGGTGCTAGTATATATTTTTCGTGCTTTTAATTACGAGGTTGATGACATCAAATAACGTCACTTTTGTAGCATCATTTATCCCATGTAATTAACCCATATTGTATAATTATTGCAAAGAATTATTACTTAATCATTTGTATTTGAGAATTGCAGTATATATGGAGTACTTGGTGAAAGTTAACAAAAGGCGCGCATTCTGAAGCTTAAACGAAGATATTTTGAAGATTACTGTTCTGACATACCAATACGTCATATCCATCAAGGAAGATACGACGTATGGGTGCCTGGACCTCACCAAAGACCAAAAAGGAAATAAGATCAATACGTCGTATCCAGAGAAGACCTATACGCCGTATTCAAGATATAGAATGTGAATATTCTAGAAGATATCAAACGTGGTCCCTACTTCATGAAACCCCCGATACGCCGTATCGAACCCTTTTGATACGCCGTATTGACGATATTCCAGACCCTATAAATAGAAAACTCACAAACAAGTTTTAAGTGTGCAAAATCATATTCTCGATACCCAAACCATAAAAGTCGATTTTCAGAGGAGAAAAAGAGTAGAAGAGGTCGAGCAATGTTATCAATTCCATAGGAGACAACGCGTAATTCCATATACTCTTGTAATAATTTAGTTTTTGGTATTATTCGTTAACTCGGTTAGTTTACCTTGGCTAAATAATTGCTTTTGTATTAATTATGACATTTGAAGGCTAATACCTTCGGGTATTAGCCATTGTTATGAAGATCTGAATGTTTGGTTTTGTTTATTTCGATTGCTTAATTTATCGTTGAATGCTTGTTTATGTTTATCAACATACTTGTTTACGTGCTTTTGTATGCGACATATCATTCAACTGGATCTAGTAATACGGACCAAGTAATCTATATGTCTGGATGGCTCTCCATATAGTGATTTATTCATCTAGACTAATAGGATCACAATTAACGACATATCTTTGCCTTTAGATTAGTGAGCTTAGTTGGACCGGCAGGTGACCCTTGGGATCAACGAGTACGTTCTTAATTAATTGATAAAGACTTGGTTAGTGGACTACTAGTTTATAAATTTCCATTAAGCAGTAAGTGGGTAAAGTCTCTATGAGCTAGGGTTTAACAAGATCACCATTGCTTTAATCCATAAGATAGATTATAATCAGCAAATAAGGATGCTTTATGCGGATGCGTTTAATTATGACAGAATTAACGTGTCTAGGTCTTAGAAAGAAGTAACGCCTAAGTCTTAAGAATGATATGCCGCCTCGAGATAAATAATCATTGCACTAAATAAACAAATCAACGTTCTAATCGGATTAATAATAGCTAATACAGTTTTCTTATATTTGGCTTGACCGCTCTTTTATCTTCTGTTAATTTGCTTGCATGGGTCAAAGCGTCTTGAATTGGTTTTAGTCACCACCAAACTCGTGCCAGTCTCTCAGACTAAAAAAACCCCCTTATCCATTAGATTAGGATTAACTTAGGTTTAGCATAGATTTAGAATAGATTAGAACTAACATAGATTAGATAAACCAAGATATTAATAAATTGAAAGTGTTTCTCTCTCATAAAATTATACACCACACAACGACACATTTGAGGTCTAAAAGGTTGTGTTGTAAAATGCTTTTAAAGAGTAGGTTAAATGCCCCCAAAATTGCTATTATTTAGGTAGAAAAGCCCATTTGCTTAAGGACAAGCAAATTCCAAGTGTAGGGGTATTTAATGAGGTGTCATTTTATACACTATTTCAAGGTCATTTAACCCCTTAAATCATGTAAATATGCCTAGATTATGTGCTTAATCGTTTGTTTTCAGGTTTTTAGCACTTGGATGGCATTTAAAGGAAATACACGTGACTTGGGCTCATTTGGAGAAGAAACGGACAAGATTACGGACCTACACTAAATCTCTTGAAGAATTGTGTATACAAAGCGTGGAGACGGTGTCGCAAGCATAAAGCGATGCCGTCGTGATCTAGTGACGACGTCAAAAAAATGATGACGGCGTCAGGACGTAACTGACTTAAATCAGACCTAGAAGATTCTATTTTGTGACGGCGTCGCGACTACAAGTGGACGCCGTTGCCACAATTTCTCTATTTATACAAAACCGAATTTAGGGTTTTAAGTGTGTAACTTTGTATAACTTTTGGGGAGCCAAACCCTAAGTATTTTGTCAGCTTTTAGACCGTCTTTAGGGCTTAAAAACCCTATTGTAACTGACCTTAATCCATGTTTTAATCAAGTAAGATTATTTATCTTTAATCATTCAATATGTCTATGTGTTGTTTGATTGATCTATGTTCTTGCTTCCTTTATAACATGTTAGGCTAAACCCTCCCTTGTATTTACTTATGATTGCATGAAAGGTTGGATATAGATCCTTTTACTGTTGCTTCTTGTGATGAATGTGCACGTTAGGCTTTAGAAAACTAGCCATAAGATATTAAATTGGCATAAACGTCTAGGGAAACGCGAGAAGTGTAGAAAGGATACCATCTGGTAACAGTCTTCATACTACCTTACCCCCAATATGGTTGATCCCTCTTAAGATATTTCAATTGCATTTAATATACTCTTAGGGGCCTTGTAATAGTCTTCATACTACCTTACTTGTGCGTTGCCTTAACGGAATATTAAATAGACGGCGGGTTCGTGTAATTCGTTCATGACTTAGGAAATACTTACACAGATCATCACGAGTGTGACAAGGCAACAGGATTAGGAGAAGCAATCTAATGAGTAATGCATGATTAAGTAAATACATTATTTTATCATAAAGTTATCACCAGTAGTTTATATTATATTTAGTTTAGTAATTAGTTAAACAAACCAACCTTTCAAACCATAGATTTACTTGCTTTCTATAAAATATAAAAATACAAAAAATAATCTCCTTTCAACCCCGTAGATCTTGGTTAAGCTTTGTTCGAGCCTTCCCAACCTATTCCCCTAGAGAATGATAACAACCCCCGAGTCCTGCCTATACTACACTGCAACGATTAGGTACACTGCCTAGGAAGTTGTAAAACTTCTTGTAGAAGTCCTTTACGACCCTCACATCATTAGGATAAACGATAAAAATGTTGTTGGTGATTTGATGGCGTTAGGATTAGGATAGTTATGAGATGGTTTTTGTTGGTGGAATCACTATTGAAGGGTTTTAGGATAGATTTGTGGTTTTAGCGAAGTTTTGGTTATGTTTTGGATCGGTTTCGGCAAATATTTGTTGATGTCTGAAATTAATAATAGGGTTTATGGCGACTTAAAAGCATTTTAACGAGCGTAAACTTTAAGAATATGTTAGCTTATGTTTTTCCCGTCATTTCTATATAAAGAACGCGAAAATCAGCCTTATAACGAAGGAGATATGATCAAATGAAACTTGAAATATTTTTCGACAAAACTGTTTTTGTAACAATCATGTCATCAGCTAAAATGGGTGATTCGGACCCTTTCGAGTCCGAGTCGGCTTTTGTATAAAACATGAAAGCTGTCCGAAATGATGTTTTACAAGGCCATTGCGAGAATTTTAGGCTAAAAAGTCATAGACGAGAGAGTGAAACTATGCTTTTGTCGAGTCACTTTTCGGACACTTAAATTTTATATAAGTAAAACTTTTTTTGTGATTTGAGTCCGTTTTAAGCTAGTCAAAAATCTGAGTAATAATACGAACATATATATGATATTAGGAAGGGTTAAGAGTTTTCTAGAAACGATAATTCAAAATCGTCGAACATTACTAAAAATAGTAAGTTTAGGATATATTAGTGAGATAGACGTAAAGCATTAGAAATTAAGTTTCGTTAGTGCGTTTATAGAAAAATGGACTTAGCAAATATAAGGGACGGTATTAACGTCCGGAAAATCAAAACTTTTCTAAAATAGAAACTTTTCGAAAATAGTAATTTTTCGTCTAAGTGTCGTAACTTAACTAATAATTCATTTTCTTCATAAAGACACGTTTTTACTAATTAAACGAGAGCACAAACGCTTACGGATGATGTCAAACTATACAAACCAATTAAACGTCAATTCGTTGTGTATTTTTCTCGATCTTAAGACACGTCTTTTACTTAGGTTGCGGTTAGAAGTCATTGATTACTCCTTTCCTTCGTTGATTTCTTTTGATTGATTTCCTTCGCTCACCGACTGCATAAGGTGAGTTCATAGCCCTAGTTTTTACTGTTTTACGTACGTTTTATAACTTTGGAGTGTGAAACGTTGCTTTTTTTTAACTTTGGACACAAGTGCTTATTTGAAACTGTAACCTGCTTACGTGTTTGCCTAAGTTACCCTATTTCCATGAAGTCCCCACTATCATGAACATTTAATTTATTAACCGGAGGTACCGGTCGAGTAAGCGCGAATGCTGTGAATAAATCTATTAGGATTGAACTTCCCCGTCCGGGTAGATAACAACGCACTACCATGAAAACGGGCGCATTTTATTTGAGGAACTCTGGGTGTTAGGCAATGCACCTACTGGGGCAACAACTTATAATTAACATATACTTAAGGCTTCAGTGTCATGAGCTTAGAGCAACGTAAATAGTTTTGTGAAGTTGTATGTGTTACAACAGTCACACGTTACTAAATCTTGTGGTCCAAAACGTGCATTTTATTTAAACCTATGAATTCACCAACTTTATTTAACGTTTTAAGCATGTTTTTCTCAAGGGCTTAGCTATGGAACTCCCCTTGATGTGCTATGTGGTGCCTCGTGTATGATCAAGTCTTCAAAGATAATTACCTTTTATTTAGATACCGTTGTCAACTTTTCAAAACTTATTTACGCTTTCGCATTGTCTTTTAAAATCTTGTAAATTTTGTAATGAATTAAGTTATGTTATCATTGCAACGGTGTTTATTTTCAAAATGTACCTCCTTAGAGGTCGTTCTATGTACTTCATATGATGTATATTATGACGCCACGCCTTCGGATTACCTATTCCGACTAGACCCGATTTGGGGGTGTGACAATATCATTATCTATGTTAAGCCCAAATAAACATAGATGACTACTCCATAATCATGAAAGTAAAACACATAATAAGCATGTTAAATTCAGTAAACATTATATTCAAGAAGAGAAACAAGATTTTACCAATTTCTAAAAGCAAAAGTTGTTGTTTTACAAGAGTTTTCCCAACGAAAACTATATGAAACCCGAAAATTCAACTTCAAACTACTTAGTAACTCTATCACATCACTACTAACTCGAATTACAACTCCACTTTATGATCTATAACCTGGGAATTTTGATGAACCAAGAACAAGTTCAACTCTTCCCTAAAATTTATCCCTAACTTAATTCTATTATTGTGTGTGGTCATAAGGATGGCAACGGGTGAGAAAAACCCATAACCCGTGGGTACTCGTACGTAGATGGGTGGGTAAACCTGTTAATTTTCACCCGCGGGTGGGTCGTGGGTGAAAATTTATACCCATCAGTGGGTGGTGGGCGGGTGACGGGTAAGACATACCCGTCACGGGTAAACCCATGACACCCACTTAGTATACTCACAGATGTACCCGTCAAAATATCCGTGGGTGTACCCGCAAACCCACTTGTGTTAAACTAAAATTAATTTTACTATTTAAATATTATGAGGTGGTTGGTATATATTAAATAAATACCAAGTCTTAAGAAAACATACTATACTAAAAGTTTGTTTAAGTTTCAAGACCAAAAGGTTAATATAAAAGATCAAACCATCAAGGATATACATGAATGTTCTCAGTTCGTCCCTTCTTGTGTTCAAAAATATATTTTTTATCTTTTGAAACGAATTAGTATGACTGTGATTTGGTGTAATGATGTTTAATTTGCTAGTATTAGACATATGTTTAAGTATTTTGTGAACTTGGTATTTGGCAATTTAATATGGTTTCTTATAACGCAGTTTCAAATTTGGTTTTCATATCACAGTTTTGTGCTTTTGTGCATTTCACTAGCCCATGGGTTTACCCATGGGCAAAGAATACCCACAGGCATAGGCATGGGTATAGGTAGAAAATTGTACCCACCAGCAAGTGATGGGCAGGTGGTGGGTGAGAAAAAAACCACGGGTACGGGTGATGGGTTATTAGTACCTATGCTCATTGCCCACAGGTGCCATCCCTAAGTGCTTGTTGTATGATATTATGTGTTAAAACCCTGAGATTAGACTCCTTTATATAGCCTTCAAGCAGCTCAAGTCGTGTACCAAAGCAAGTGAAAAGCCACACTCTTCAATGCAAGTTTTAATAAGTTTTGTGTAACTGCAGGCTGAAGTGCGCCGCACTTCCTCAGAAGTACGTCGTACTTCCCTTCAGCATTCAATTTTCTCTCTCCACGATCATAAGTACGCTATACTTCCTGAGAAGTGCGCCACACTTGGCATTTTCTCATTTAATACTTCTTTTCTTCTCTTCTAACGATAGTTAGTCCATTTAACGAATATCTTTGTCGTTTATAGTCCTTTCCGTGATCTTTAGTCCTGAAACATCTGTTACACAAATAAGCGTCTAGACATTCAATATTTAATATATTTACATAGATAATTTACATATTAACGAGGGATATCTAATGTATATTTGGAGTGTTATCACTCACCATCTTCTGGTATTGGTGTAATAAGGACATATACCACACTCATGGTAGAAAGAAGAAAGTGCATCTTCTTTTGCCATCTTTTAAAATCAACCCCTTCAAACTTGTCAAGCTTGGAGTAATTAGCCACCATGTGCTTCATTGGAGCCGCCATTGATTATCACAAAATAGTTTACTTTGATTGTTGGATGTGGTTAATAGCCCAGAACAGGATAAGATAATCAATAGCTTAGCTAATTACCAATGAAGGTTACCGGATATCACTTGGAATCGTGTTATCACTTTCCAAAGTAAACTATTCGACCCTAATGCATGGGTATCACGAATATCTACTTGGGATAAGACTAAATATTTGTTAATGATTTAGGCATAAATCAATAACCTTTTCGCATCCAACTGTTTTATGTTTTATGTGTGTCACTCATGCAGATGTGATGATCTCTATTTATAGTTGAGACCACTCAAATCATATTCAATGGAATTATGAGTGTTAACGGCCAATTAATCGCCACATAATTAACCTTTATAATAATAGGGATTAGTTGTTACATGACCAATTAAACATGGTCATTAATGCAGTTATAATTGCCACTTGAATATGTCAAAGCCGTTACAAGTTAGTTGAATTCATTCCAGCTAAGTCATTCTTTCAGGGACCTGAACAATCAGCTAACTCACTGAAGAGTATACAAGCTGAAGGTTCAAACTGAAGAGACTCAGTGATGAGTTAACCCGCTAAGGATGAGTCCTCTTATGGGTTACTCCCTGATGAGATCCTTCAGCTTTTGCTGAACTCATCAGCTGATGAATTCCTTAAGTCTAGAGTATGACTCGCTGAAGAGTAAACTCGCTGAACTTCATCATAGATTAAACAATACTTAACCACTATCTGAGTCAGGGTGTTCAGTAACATATGGGTGTACACTCTGTACCTCCAGCCCCATTATCCAGTATGAACTGAACCCACAACTGAACTAAATTTTCAACATTTCTTTCTACTTGATTTGTTCTCTCTTGCCTTAGAAACAAAGTGTGATTCTTTGAATTATCCAACTGAGTCAAGACCGGTGGATTGATCATTCTCTATGGGAATAATGTGGTACGCTCGTAAAGTATGACAGATTTGATCTAAGAGGCAGATTGATCTTTTTGGTATTTTTGTGTATTTTAGAAAGCAAGAAAAAACTCGAGGTTCTTGAAATTTTGATTTTAAACTAATATTAAACTAAAAAAAGACAATGAGGCAATTACATCTATATCTTTGCAAAACCTTAAAATTACATTAATATCCTTTCAAATTTCATAATTACGTTAATATCCTTGCAAAAATTAAAAATAAACATACATATCCAAAAACCCATTTCCAATATATATATATATATATATATATATATATATATATATACATAATTAAAAAGATTTTGTATCTAATGTTTTACATGTTATATTACATATTTGCCCTTCTCTCTTAATCAACAAACACAAGAAACTTGGATGACACTATTGCAGATAAATTTAAATTGAAAAGCACCTCATATTAGAAATGTTAGAAGTTTCAAAACTATATCGGTCGGCATGTGAATTAATTTAAATAGCAATACGCAAGCAGATAAAATTGAAGTGAAACCCAAAATCCTAGTGACATACACATTTTTTTGGTGATAACACGCAAATCGTAAAGAAATATAGCAAGATAACAAATTGAAAGCAACTCAATTTCTCATAAAACAAGCCTTTTTTGTTTTAATTTCAATTGAAAGATTTAATTGAAAAAACATATTCGTATACTTGACCAGGTGATAGACCCTGATTTTTTTCTAATTTATTTTATATGAGAAGAGGATGAAAAGGTAATTTAACATGTGAAGTAGTATTTGTCAAAATGTTAAGTTTTAAATTTATTTAAATATAAAGAAAATGTGTTTTTGGATAATTTTGTGTATTTTTATAGTTTCAAAAGATATTGAAGTAATTATGAAATTTACAAGGATATTGATGTAATTATGATTTTTCATAAGGATGTTGATGTAAATCTCCCATTAGAGGGATGATAGTGTAAACTAAATCGGTGATGAACCCTATACTTGCAAACATACACAAATTAATTATAAGCACGTAATAAATATTCAACATAATCAAACATCTAGTTATAAATGTTCGGTTAGTTATTTCTAGTTAACATTTAAGCTAGGCGACTCCTAACAAGTTTTTAACCAAGCAAACGATTCACCAATCGAGAAAACAATAGATATAATCATTACATTAGCAAGCTGTTGAAATATGAACAAATATAAATTATATATGTCCGGGAATTATTTGAGACTAAAGGGGCGCACACGTTAATATGTAGAACAATGTATTTAATATATTAATGTAATATATTAATTAGTATTTAAACAAACGATCGTACAAAGTTTAACCAAAATAAATATTAGTCGTTAATAGTTAAAGGACTAATATGCAAAATCGGGAAAAGGAAAAGATTTGGTTTGTCCCCTCTTTCCTAGCCGGACGAATATCTCCTTCCATATGGAAGGAGATTGCTTGCTTTTTCACCAAGATTGTAAGGGCTATAAAAGGAGGTCTTAGGGTGTTTTGTAAATCATAACTTGAAACTTAAAAAACCCTAAATCTCTCCCTTGTCTTTCTTTGTGTTCAACAAGCCCCAAACCTACGAAAGGGTTTTGTTTTTCCTCCTCCTTGTTGTGTGATCAAGCAAATAACCCTTTAGGGTTTTTGTTTTGTGACTTAATCTCAAGAAGGTGTTTCGTGTGTTGATTGATTCAAAGACGAAGAGATCGTTTGGTTAAACACTATTAGTACTAGCATACACATTGTTTGCTAAGAACGTATTGTGTGTAAATACTTAGGGAGATCATTCTTTTGATCTTGGTGGTTTCGCGTGGTATTATACACACGCATATATTGAAGACGGTGTTACGTTTATTGCTATAAGCAGTCTAACGTTCCTTGCTAAAGGTATATATCTATCTCTTGTTAATTACATGATTCTATACTTGTTTGATCTTTCCGTTGTGTACTCGTGATATGTTTAATTGTTAATTAGATCTAAAATCCAACAGTGGCATCACGAGACATCGTATATGAATTTGTAATTACAAGAATAAAATTGGACAAACAAATTAGTGTTCTTGATTAATTTTTAAGCCCTTTGGGCATTTTTATGCATCAAGATTCGATCTTTATGCATCAAGATCCAATTTTTATTGGTTATTAAAATTAATTAGACGATTTCTAGGTTGTATGCAATTTTATGAATAAAACTTGATGTGTTTAAATTCTTAATTGATCCCGGTTTTATGTTATAATTAGTTGTTAATTCGGTATCCATGATAAATACATGCATATTTTATCATGGAACGATATATGATATTAATCTTGTTAATTGTTAAAATTATTATGCAAATATGATGATCAAGACCTAAAACATAGAACACTAAATTTATGTGGTTTCGATCCACGACTTTAAAAGCTAGGGAAGACCTTGGCATGTCTTAATGGGGCCTTAAAAGTTAATTTATGTGCTATATGGTATGTATTTGTATAAGGCTTATGCAATCGATTATGTCGATGGATGTGGCCAGAGTTTATAGGACGAAGGAGCCTTATATGGATACATACATGTTTTAATTATTAGATCATTATGAATATTTGCATGACTTAATTGTTAAGTGTTATTATTTGAATAAATTATTATGTGAATTAGTTTTATGTTTATATTGTTTTATTTTAAGTATT
>BQNB010024115.1:0-58981 GCA_026074375.1 Tanacetum coccineum
CCTATATCTTGTTTGTTGTACTTGAAGTAGCACCCCAATGTTACTATTCCGCTGCTACCTGATTTTGGGGGTTGCTACACCATTGCCTGAATTTGAAGAATACGCCATATCCACATCAACGATACACCATATATAATACTTTAGTCAACGAAGAAGAACAAGCTGGATTTACCTAATACGCTGTATCCATCAAGAAGATATGGCGTATCCGTGCCTGCACTCACCAAAGACCACAAAGGAAACTTGTTCAATACGCCGTATCCAGAGAAAACCAATACGCCGTATTGGAAATATAGTATGTGAATATTTTGGAAGATATCAAACGTGGTCCCTACTCCAAGAAACCTCCCAATACGCCATATCCATACCCTTGGATATGTTGTATCGAACCGACTTCTAGACCTTATAAATAGACGACCCTAAACTCAGTTTTATGTATGCAAGTGAATCCCTAAACCACCAAGTCGACCAAGAGACGAATAAAGGAGCCTAGAAGGTCAGAAAAGAGCCTCAAAATCATAGGAAAACTCTTGTAATCTTCGCACAACCGAATACGCGTTCGATTAAGGTTTCTTTATTTTAATCGTTCATATATTAAACCGTGTGTATTTTTACAATGACTATCGGCTGATACCTTTTGGTATCAGCCATGTTTATGAAGATCTAATGTTTGGTTTGTTTATCTTGATTGCTTAATTTATCGGTGATTGTTGTTTATGTTTATCAATTTATATTCGTTTACATGCTTAAGTATGCGACCTATCAATCAACTAGGTCTAGTCCTACATATTTAATGTGCTGCAACTTTGGTGTTGTTTGGGCGTAGGCTATGAGTCCGAGATAGCTCTCTATATTGCATTTTATATATCTAGAATCATAGGATTACAAATATTGACCTATCTTTGCCCTTTGATTGTGAGCTTAGTTGAGCCATAAGGTGACCTTGGTACCAACGAGTACGTTCTAATCAATTGGTAAGGACTCGGACAGTGGACTACTAGTATATAAAGAGTCGTTAAGCAGTAAGTAGGTAAAGTCTCCATGAGCTAGGGTTTAGTAAGAGCACCATTATTAATCTTCTAAGATAGATTATAATTAACAAATGCTTCCTTTATGCGAATGCGTCTAATTATGACAGGATTAACGTGTCTAGGTCTTAGGAAGAACTATCGCCTAAGTCTAAGAATGATATGCCCCTTCGAGATAGGACAATCATTCCACTATTAAACAAACCTATGTTTTATCGGATTATTCATGGTTGATAAGTTTTCCTTATATTAGTTCTTGACCGCTTCTCTATCGTTTGTTTGTCTTCTTGTGTGTGTTTATTGCTTTACTTGTCATCAAAACCTTAGGTTAGATAACTAAACCTCATGCCAGTCTCTCAGGCTGAAAACCCCCTTTTGCATTAGTTTTAGGTTTAACTTAGATAACTAAAATACTGATAGAATTAGGAATTAACGCTCTCACTCTTAGTGATCGATACCCTACTTACCACGAAACTCCATTTGACCAGGTACACTGCACGTTAAAGTGTTGTTTTTGGTTAAGTTGGCAAAATATAAATTTAAAACTTGAATCATAAAAATAAACACCACACAATGACACATCAACGATGCTATCTACAAAATGGGAGAAAATGGAATGCTCAAACAATGGATGTGTTTTCGGGACCATGAAAGACAAAGCATTGGTGGAAACCATATGACATTTGCTGACTTTTTGAAGGTAAGGTATGGAAGTAAGATTATTGACGATACGACCCTCGAAAGAAGATATTACGAGTGGATTGCACAAAATACCAAGTTTGATGATGACGACATTCCTAAAGAAACCATTAAGTACGATAACCACTGTAAATATCACCATGAATACCCACACTCTTACTTTCCTGGGGATAAAACAAAACCATGGAAACCTTCGTTTAACAACGACAAGATACATAGGGACTAGGAAAACACCTCTCAAAACCTATTTTGGCCAAAAGACCTAATTTTAAACATAAAAACATACTTCCCTGATTTTTCTCAAACTCAACCTATCAAACCACAACCTAGGGACTATTGAATCAAAGAATGATTAAAAATTAAGTTCGGGCATACAAATGTCAGTAAGTCTATTAGGAATGAAGTACTTAACGAATGGGTAATGGATAGTTTTGATGTTAAGGTTGACTTTAGGAAGATACGGGACGACCCATATTCAACAAGGTTTAAGGAATACAAGGAAGAGTTTGACAAGAAAATTGAATAGTTGGCAAACGAATATGATCTAAGATTAGGAAGTAAAAAGTATGCCCTAGATGATGTATAGGAGAAATGTAAAAAGTTTCATGATACCGCATATCAATGGCACGATGAAGGATTCGAGGAAGAATAACAACAGGAAAGTGGCATCGAAAAAACAGATTATGAACCACCATTTGTCAAATGTGAAACCTTTGAAGTCAAACGATACTCTTTCAAGAATGGAAAGAGTTTTGTGTGTATAACTAAATAGTTGGATGAAGCCCTACCATTAGGAAGAGTTAATGGCTCCAGATTCATGGGGATGATCAGGAAGGAGATGGACAAAGATGGAAGAGATATTAGGAAAACGTAGAGTTAGAATGAGTCTAACTTAAAGACTCGGTAATAAACAAAAGTGCTTGTCGGGAGACAACCTGTCTTTTATTAATGAATTTCATTTAGGGATTTCGAGTTTTAGTTGGTTTGTTTGGTTTCTCACTTGATTTTGCAGAATCTCTCACCAAGAAATTGGAATTCGAAGTCTCCTCGGCTCGTTATCATGTGTTAAATAGGTTACTGTGTAGGCGTAACCTCCAAGGTTACGCCATAATAGATGGAATTACAGCGTAATCTCCTGTCTGAGTTACGTCGTAATCTTTGTCAATTTAAAATTTCAAACTTAACAACCACATGATTACGATGTAACCTAAACCATGATTACGTCGTAATCCCTTTCTAAAAACCTAAAATCAGTTTGAAACCTTTTCAAAACCTTGTACAATTAAATGAACTTTGTAGGTATGTTCTCTGGAAGCCCTCACGAGACTTCACTCGTCCATGTGGGACACCAAGTGGTTTAAAAGGCTAGTTGCATATGCTAAATGCAACCATGATTCCTACGAAAGTGAGTTAGGTCTTATTTTTGAACGATTAATGCTTTTGTTGTCTAATGATCTAAGGGAAACGAGGTTCCTCAGTTGACAGTCTGCAAGAATTCAATTCTCATTCAAAGTGGAGAGCAACGCTTAGGGGAGTCTTTTTGTTTAAATTCTACTCTTATTCTGTTAATTTCATTTCCTTAATTGTACAATAGAGACATTATACAAACCAAGTGGGAGGATGGGAGTAGAATTACCACTTGACCTATATTTGCCTTCGATTTTCTAGTTTTCTTTGAAAAATTATGGAAATTTTAAATTTTTGACATGGTTTTCTTAATAAAAGAGAATTAATCTTGCCGAGTACACTATTATCCTTTAAGTTAATTGGTGAGGTTAAGCCTATTATTCCATTTTCATCTATTATACATAAATCCACCAAATACATGAGTGTGTCAGTAGTATTATAGACTTTAGAACTTGGCCTGTACATCATTTCGAGACCTAATTGATTAGTTGGAATAGACAGTTTGAAAAGGAAACATCTTAGGAATTCACCCAAATAGCCTATATGTGTGTGTTTATCGACTTGTCACACTAACTTGTCGACCTCCCCTTGTAAAACCCCTTGTTTGCACTAAATTTTAGTACAAGATACCCTAGATAACCTTGTTAAGCCAATCCGTGTTTAAACCCCTTTATGTATCGTTACACCCTTTCGCCTTAGCCAACCCTGTAGTCTAAAATTTTCTTTGTGTTGAAATACCTGTCTACTTAAGTCCATTGGTTCAGGGAAATAGGTTCAGAAATTTTGTGCGATCGTGGAAGACGTATCATTAAAGATCTATAAAGACCCCCCCTATTTCGTCACTTTCGATATTGTTCATCTTAAGTGGGGGGATGCGTGTTATGTATCATATGTTGCAGGGGAAATAATTAAAGATATAAACCCCTATTGCTTTTATACATTCATATTTATATTTTATATATATATAATAATATATAATAATATATATATATATATAATATATATATCAGGGGCAATAATTAAAGATATAAACCATTGTAGTAAATGTATATATATATAAGTTCATGTTGGTTACGTTATAAAACTAACAAATTATAAAAATGATGTAAAGATGGTGCAACTATAAGCCATCTATGTGCTAAAAGAAATATATAAAGGTGGTGCAACTATAAGCCACCTATAGGATTGTGAAGAATGAGGCTAGTAGCCCATTATTATGGATCAGATTTTCAGAATTAAATACTTAGGCTTATGGATGGACGGTAGTTGGTTATGAAAACCTTAGACTATTTAAGACTATTCATTTTGTGTATTTTATTTAACACCAATTAATGTGTATCCCATGTCTTATCCTACCCTATATCATTATGCATCCTAACCCTTGTTTTGCTCGAATGAGGGATTTGAATGCAATCATATATATCTATTATATCGTTATGGATGTGTATATGTAATTTTGTCACCCTCGTTGGTGTAACGCTTTTGGTAAAGATTACAGGAAGATTTACCTTGTTTAAACCTGTGTCTCATCTTTGTTGCCTTCAAGACTATTTAGACCCTAATTCTATCTGGTGGAGTTTTGTGTACTTTCCAAGCCTATGATAGAATACATTCTATGACAGTGCAATTGAGTGATCACCCTGAAAAATGAAACACTTAGACTAGATTGAGAGTTGAGTGATTTTTTATCCCTATTTTCGTGATGTTTCTAGCATAAGTAAATTATAAATTTATTTCTCTAAGTTAAAATAGGGAAATCTTTTTATAAGTTATTCTAAACGGTTCTACTTGAGGGCAAGTAGAAATCAAGTGGGGGGATATTTGATAACATCAAATAGTTAATACTTTTGAGTACCAAATTCCCTACGAAAAAGCTTGCAAATATGTTATAAAAGTCTGAAAACACTACTTAATTGCCTATATCTAGTTTTCAGGAGCAAAGCAAGCATTTGAGCAAAAGATGCGGGATTTGGACGTGGAATTCATGAAGTGATGACATTCAAGACTTTTACGGCGTAACCTCCCCGAAGAAGTTACGCCATAATCAAGATTAATGAAGAAATAACTCAGCATCAGTTGTTACGGCGTAACCTCACCATCACCTTTACGCCGTAACATATAACTTAAAGGAAGATTTAGTGTCCGAGTCAACATTACGGTGTAACCATGGCGATACGGTTACGCCGTAACATAAATTAAGCCTGGAGAATGGGAAACCACATCAACATTGTTATGGCATAATGTGTTCATAAATGTTACGCCGTAACATCTTTGATACTTATAAAAAGAACCCTAACTCAGCTCATTTGGCATCACTGACTTCACCTCTTTACCCCCACAGTACCAAGAGACGAACAAGGCCTCTAGAATATGAAGCATTCCATCAGAAGTCTAAGGGAAGATCACTATACTTCATTTTAGCATTAATCATTAAAAAACTCAGTTTGTAAGACTTATGAATTATCAATCCAAGATTTCTTCATTTGCTTCTTGTCTTACTGTTTCTATGAGTGGCTAAGCACTCTTAGTGCTGGCCTAGCCATGTATTTATTGTTGTTATGATTGTTAAAACTGTTTAATTACGGTTTGCTTGGATATCCTTATAGCCTTTCATTGATCCCTGGGTTTTGGTAGTGTAGAAGGTGGCTTGGATCTTACTAGTCTTATTATTAGACTTACCGGTTGAACATGGGATTAGTGGGGTACTAGTGTAGCTTGGGACATATCCCTAGTGTAGGAATTAATTATATTACCGCCTTGGTCACATTAAACACTTAAAAAGCACTGAAACGCTTTCAGAGATGGGTTAATAATCTGTATAGATTATAAGATTAGTCTTAAGGATAGTTAGAGATTAACCACTATAAACTTGGATGCCATGCCCGTATGATCCTAGGGAAATTGGGATCACAGAGTAAGTATAAGACATACCTTAAATTCCAATTTGGGTATGTCGATATTAGATCCACTAATGAAAGTTCTAACTGAACATTGCACATGAAAACATAATCATACCAGTAGTAATGAAATGGCTAGGCTAGCGCGCTTTTCTCCCTGAATACTTTTATCAATTTACTTTTGTGTATTTACTATTCTTAAGTTTTTGAAATCAATCTTAAAAGCATTTTCCAAACGTGACAAAATCAAATTAGAACTAGTAACCTTAGCTCTTAGGATGACCTCAGATTTACCAACTATTGCACTACCTACGACCGGGTTCTCTGCCCGTTAGTACGTGTATCGGTAGACGAGTTTTGTAAATTTAAAACTTAGCAATTAATTATTTAAAACAATTCTACACATCACCTAACCTCTGGATTCATACCTAGTTGCTGAATTTCTCATAATAATAATAGGCATCAGAGCTAACCGAGGGCGTTTCGTGTTTGTGAATTGCTTATTTGATGGTGTTTGTGGGTTATTAAGCTTATTCGAGCTTATTTTAAGCTAAAAAGCCACGGTTTGTTTTTAAATGCTTTTAAATAAAAGCTTGAAACTTTTCTTTCCTATCATGTCCTTAGCTTATTGTGAAACGGATTTCATGGCTTATTTGCATACCAAACAGCTTTTTCCTGCTTTCTTTGGCTTATTTACATGTATTATAGCTTATTTGATATAAAGAGACATAAAACGTGTTGAAAATGAGTTTAAAATGTATTGGGTTTATGTTTTTATGATTTGTACTCGTATAACATAACTGATTAGTGAAAAACCTTGCTTCTTAAAGCTTATTTGTGCTTATTTGTGGGTTATGTTGAAAGAAAAAGGAAAAGGATAAAAATTATACTTTCCGCGGTTTAAAACCTTCATTATCGCGGTTTATGGGCTCCTTCCCCGTGGTTTAACTCAAAGTGATGGCGATTTAAGGACAACCCACGGTTTAAATAAAAGTGGCAGTGTTTTATGGGCATCTCGCGGTTTATGAATGATGTCTTGCGGTTTATGAGAAACTACCAGCGGTTTAAGGTGTCTCGCGTTTAAGTAACAAGTAAATCATGGTTTAAGGATGTCCCGCGGTTTAAACAGGTTTTGATAGGCGGTTTATACTAAATGTCACTACGGTTTAAGGTCCATATTAACTGTGGTTTAAGCAGGATTACACAGGCGGTTTAATCATCATATAAACCACGGTATAAGGATGGTGCATAGAGGCAGTTTAAGGTTGGTGTTGAAGGATTCCACGATTTTAGGTAAGGTTAAACTGCGGTTAGGGTTTAACAAAGGATGAAGACAAAGTTGACTTTTTACGGGAAGGCTTTATTTTAAATTTGGTGCCCTAACTAAATTTACACTTTAGCCCCTTAAAGTTTAACTACATTACACCATTCGTCATTAAACTCTAATTTCCCAAAAAAATGTCGATCTGCGCATCGGGTGGGCATGTGACTGATTTTGGGCTTCAAATAAACAAGGTAATCAAAACAACAACACCAAAGCAAACATAACACTTAATGCTAAAACAATCCTATATAAGATTCACTAAAATGACAAACGGCTATGGATTCAGATTCAAAGGAATGTCATGTGATCACGAAGTTGATTTGGTATTTCTTATTTAAAGTTGAAGTGGGATTTCACGAAGGTGTCTACTTATTTCATCATCGAGACTTCTTTCTACTTTCTACCCCTTTTTTTAAACCCCCTCTATCAATTGATGACTCGCTTGAGCACATAGAGATTATGATTGGGACTTGAATTATCTAGTTATACCTGATGTAAGGAGTTACATTATAGAACTCACAGTGTATAGCTATCACTTTAAGGAGTTATGTTGTAGTGCTCAGTGTCACACATAGATGCAGATGTGGATAGTTTCAAGAGGTGTTGTACATCTTATACTTTTGATGTTAGGTATAGATCACTTAAAGGTTTGCTTCTGCTCCATTCTTCAATCAACAATAGTGCAAGCTTTAGTAACAAATTTAGGGGATTGTACTTCAGTTTGAAGTTTGGAATATCAGGTTTACATCACCATGTGTTCAAAACGCTGACAGAATACGATGTTGGTAGGTTAGCCAGAGAGTTTAACGGGTTGAGATGTGATCGGCAATTCTCACGGGATATTATTGTGCTATTAAACGATAATGGTACTTCACATTCTAAGCAAAATTTTCAAAGTTCTTCAACGACGTTCATAACTTTTCAAAATTTATGCTTAAGACAAGAGCTTCTCGAGTATATGAGCGTACACGATAATGATGCTTCCGAGAGTTCGAAACCATCATGGGGAAAACGTGTACTTTGAAGTTATAAATTCAACTTCCAGGGGGAAGTAGTGTATTCTACTTCACTTAGTATGGTTTGTGTGAAGTACTCTGCAAGCGTGAGAAGATTTGTTGCTGATCTCTTGCATGTTCCCACGAACGGATATTCACTAAGACCAAATGTCACAAAACAGTATAGAAGCAGTAACATTTGGTGTGGTTGGCCTCTTCTTATACAAAATTCCACTATGTACGTTAATGACAAAGAAAGAAGATTGTTCAAGATACATCAAAGTTTCATAATTGGCTCAAGATACAGATGTTGGTTTTGGGGGAAGCTAATTCAGAAAGTTCGGCAAAAAGTAGTTTGTGAAGAAAGCTTTTCAAGACATGTTGCATGAATTGGGGGGAAGTTAATCCAACTCATGCATATTACAATGGTTCATGTATAAGTAAAGACACTGAAGATCCAAGCTGGAGTACAAGTATGAAGACCAGAAGACACATAAGACATCTTCAGCATTGTAAGCGCTTTGGAAGACTTTACTTTTGTTGTATTTTATACTTGTTAGGAACATTGTAAGTAATTCTGTATGTCTACATATTGGAGGAAGAATGTTAGCCTTAAAATATGAAGACTTATATGGAATCACATTAGTCTATTAATAGACGGGGACTAGAAACGACAAGTTAGGATAGCTAAGCGTATCTCAGGCTATATATTCTCCTCCTTACTTACAAGGAGGACTGAGGAAATCATTTTTAACAAAGAAGTGTGTGTGTTTTCTCCTCCTTCTCTCTAGAAAATACACAAATCTTCCCATCTCTTTCTCTCTCTAAACTTAATAATATGGCTATCTTTCTATTTCATCCTCCTCGACCTCCCGATCATTCTTAGTTAGTGAATTGTTATTTCGGTCTTATTTCGGTCAACGAGAGCGAGCCGTCAAGAAAAGGTTTCTTTATTTTGGTCTTGGATTATTATTATTATTTTCCTTTGCCTTTTTAAATCTGAGACAATAGCAGCTAACTATCAGGAAACGGTTGTTTTTCTTCGGCTTTGGATTTTTTTCTTTTTTTATATTTTTAGTTGAGTTTTGAGTCCTAACGGCTTTCAACATTCGAGTCAATGAGAGCGACTCATCAAAAAATGGTTGTATTATTTCCCCATAACACTGATGAAACCTTGATATGTATCTTATTTTGATCAAAAAGCTAAAATGATCCTGCGAGTGGATTATTAAAGTTTTCATAAAAGGTTTTAAAAGTTAAGAAATGGAAAAAACAAACATCTTTATTTTTTTAATTATTTTTTTGATGTGTTACTTAGCTGGTAGGAGTAAAAAGCCACAATTTACCTCTATGAGCTCTTAAGAGATCCAACTACTCCTTGTTTAGCATCAAACTTATATCTAACTCTATCATTTTATGTTCTTTGCAAGGTTTTTTAAGTTTTACAAAAGCTCAGTCTTGAAAGCTAAGGGGAAAGCTATAGTTCAATACTCGGTCGAGTCATAATCTCCTTTATTCTAGTCGAAGGAACTAGTCAACCATGCACGGTCAAAATGTTTTTTTGGCATAAATGAACATAGTTTTGGTCAAAATGGGGTTGCACAGGGGAAAACATGTAGGCATAAGTAGATCATTTTGATATAGACGCCCTACACTTAGAACTAAACATTAGCCTCAATGTTCAAAGGTGTTCGGGTACCACCCCTACACTTAGGAACGTAAAAGACCAGCGCTTAAAATTCTGAGTGCGAGGAGGGTAATTAATGCATTCCCTAAGCCATTTATTAATGAAATGCATGCTTTAAGGAAAACATCAAAATATAAATGATCTGAACTGAGGAATCCCCTGATATAAGTGTGAAGATCGATCAGAGACTAAATTATGATGATGGAAAGCAACATCAGCAATTATGAAAGTCCTCTCGATCAAAGGGAATCATGTAAGCAAAAACAAAAAGCCACAAAGCACCAAAGAAAACAAGGCACCCCCAAACTTATTCATTACTACAACTAATCTTTTTTAGAAACATGGGTTGCCTCCCAAAAAGCGCTTGTTTTTGCTGAGTCACTAGCTTGACTCACCTCGAATTCATTTGTCCTTAAGGTCTTCAGATGGAATTTAATTTAATATTTTGAGTCAAACCCTAATGACCTTGGAATCATTATATGCTCGTGAAAACTTGTAGGTGACAGCATCAACTACAACATTAATGATTTTTCCAGAGTTAAAAACTTTGTCTTCATTTCCCGTTGTGAACGATTCCAACGAGTCGATCTTAGTTAATTTCTTAGGATAGAGGAACTCATGACTGGATGATACAAAATAGAATAGTCGTGGTATAGTCATCAGTTTATCATACTCGTTAACAACTGTGTTGTCAGTATTTAAAATTGGCTTGTCTATGATCAAAGGCACCATATCATCAACATTAAAGTCAAAAGTAGCAAATGTCCCTGGAAGGACAAACTTGTACGCTCTCAGCATCATCTCTTTAACTTTCTTGACAAAGTGGTTAAATGAGCGATTATCTTGATGGACGCTTTTTTCGCTAGAATCAGGAACCACTGGTTTGATAGGAATTTCCATAGGAATTTTAGAAGTTTCCTCAAGAATTGGTTTTGACACTAGGGGAATATTCGAAAGTGGGATCTGTGCGGTACTTTGTGAGCTTTTAATGTGCACTTCGTCCAATATAATATCCTCTTCATCCTCGTCACTCTCATCCGAGTAATAATAGTCAGCAGTCTTTGCACAAGATAGTCGTGGCTCTTCAGTAATCAATTTAGAAAGACAAGCTATTTTTGTTTTTAAACTTTCAATAACAACTTGTTGATTAAGAAGTTCATGATTAAATTGTTCGATTTGGCTAATTATATGATCGTTTTGAGGAGTAATCATGTTTGATAGTAATTCTTTCTTGATTAACTCACTATGAGGATGTGATTGTTTTGGTAAGTAATGTGGAGGTTGATAATCATATGAAGAATATTGATTGTTACAAGCATCATTCTCATAGGCAAGTATGCCCCTTGTTTGATAATGATAGCTAGTATGTGGACCTCCACAAAACTCGCACCATTCTTGGTGTAGATGATTTGGAAAATTTAGGCTTATATAATTTATCTGTCTAGCAAGGGGATCAACTTGTGTACCTAATGCTGAAATGACCCATGAATGATGATTATTTAAATTGGTAGGAGCATCATCTTCGACTTCGTTATCCCATTGATAGTGATGATATGTAATGTTATTGGTCGTATCATTTGCTTCGCCAGGGGTTTTACGCATGAGATTACCACAGCAACAACCATGATTTTGTAGAAAGTTAGAGTTTGATCGATGAGCAAAATTCTATGATCAGTCATTTTTGCAAACACAAAATGAATCTCTCCCAAGCTTCATATACCGACTCACCAGGCGATTATCGAAAATTTAAAATTTCTTTCCTAAGTTGCATTGCTTTAGAATATAGGTAGTAATTTGAAAGAAACTTGGAGACCATCTCATACTAAGTACTGATAGATAGTCTCTTGAGACGATATAACCATACATCAACATCGTTTGTCAAAGAGAATGAGAAAAGAGTTAGATTTACCATGTCTTTAGATGCCCCATTTTTCTTGATGAATTGGGTAACAGATAGAAACTTGTTTAAGTGTTCGTGTAACAATTCACATTTTCGCATCATTTTACGTCAATAAATATTCAACTATTTATTTTAAACTTCTACGCGCGCACTTTTAATTTTTATCGTTAAGTTAAATCGCGTAAACTACAAATCAACAATCAACATAAACGGGCATCAAACAATTATCGGGTTACATCAAGCAAGTGTTAAATAATTATTTGGAAGATAATTATTAACTTTGCACATTTTATTTTTATTGGTTACGTAAAGTGTTTACGTTTCGCAATAAAATACATTTAGGCATTCACGGAACCACCAAAACTTATCTACGCTTCAACAAATACCCATTATTACACCCAATACTTAAATTTATAAAACATCACCCATATTTATCTTTGTAGCCGAATATTTGCACATAAGCAACCAACTAGAAAGCAAATGCTACAAGTATACTCTTTATACTTAATCTATACATCCTAAAACTTCAATTTATACTAGAAATATACCATAAAAGATCAAAGACACATCTAGATATTTCCCTCCCCCAATTTTCAGCAATAATACTCACCTAGGGGACAAGAAGCACACAATGAAACCAACTAAGGACTTGTACAACTTAGGGCTCATTATAACTTAGTACCATGACTAGTGATCTTGACTAAGGTCTCCCTAAATCCCTCCCCATTGTCGATCATCCCCCCCCTTGGTTCTTAGTCTTCACTTTCCAAATAGTGTATTTAACTAATCCTTGTAGTATATAAGGAGCTCATACTTGTAGATAACACATACACTCATTCCTTAAACTAAAACCAACACAAAACTCTCTCTTTTTTCACGGCTCAAAACAACACCCCTAAATAATCCATACAGTCCTTTTTACTAAGTATTCAAGTATTCTAACATCATACCTCAGATATTTTAAGGTGTATTAAAGGTTTGGTTTAGCATTTACAAGGGTTTGATCAAGAAAGTGCAAGATTAGGGTTTCTTGGAAAGTTAAGGGTTTCTAGTCTTAGAAGCATGGGTTTTGATTCTAAACTAGGGTTTAGAACTAGTTACTCTTCATCATACATCATCTTAAGGTCATCTAAAAGCCCTACACTCTTTACATTTATGATTTATGTGTATATAATGTTTATATAGTAAATCACCATCTAGGAAACATATTAAGTTTTAAAAAGGAATTTTTTACTCTTGATCATGATTTGACATACTTTTTCATATGTATATTGATGATAAAAACATGTTGGAATGGAAGTATAAACATTATACAAGTGTTGGTTAATTTATAAAAAAGTGTACATAAATTAATGGTTTAAAAGTTTACTTATTAAGTTTATAAATAAATAAAGGTAATGACTTGTTATACTTGGAAAAATGATGGACTAAAGGACCTAAAATACATGAGACTTGTAGTATAAAGTGTTGTAGAGGACTTGTAGCAAATTAACTAAACTAAAAACTTATAAAATCAATTTTTATAAACACTTTAACCAAATTATCAAAACATTCTGTTTTAAATCAAAAAATAAAACATTACTTTCATGTTTTTATAAAATACTAAATGTTATGAGGATCATAAGCATATAAAGAACTCGAAAAACCGAGCTATAACGAAGAAGTTATGCTATTTGCAAGTTTACGATAATTATATATATAAAAAGTGATTTTATAAAAGTAATTTTATAAAAATAAGCTAATTTTCGTTTTAGAAACTTTTTGGAAAATATCTTATTTAGATAGATCTTTTAATTACGAAGACGTGCTCGAAAGAATCACTAAAATCAGAATTAAAATGAGTAAGATATGACTTTTGCGAGATTTCGATAATTAATTTTATAAAGTCTATGAACAGTAAAAATATCTGTTCATTAGTAGGTTAAAAATATTAAAATGTGATATCTGATATTTTTTCTTAATAGGAAAGCGTGAACCTAAAGAACGTACAAAACGGACTTAAAACGAGAAAGATACGCACTATTTTATACTTGTGCACTATTTCCTGACATGAATAGTGTTGATCCGTTTTTTAATAAGAATTTTTGTGAAACATTTTAGAATCACTTAAATAATATTTATACATGTTTTAAACTTTATAAATATTATTTTACAAAGGCGATTGAACTATTTATACGATTATACGAGTACAAATACATGGTTATTATTTATCAAATGCAATTTAAATTATATTTCACCAATACAATTAGATGGTGATGTAGCTATATAGAATTATATATACGGTATTAGTTATTCAAAGTACTTAGTACTCATACGACCTATAATTAATTAGGTTGCATTCGGACATTTACGTGACGCATTTCATTCTGTGATTTACATTGTTGATTCATTCACTCAAGGTGAGTTTATAGCCCTCTTTCACTTGTTTTACATTACTTTACAAATATCGGGGGAGAGTACATGCTCGTTACAACTTGTTTACATATTCATTTACAATCTCTTTAACATACCTACTTACATACTTGAATTCGTAACTTCTTTACATACTCGTTTACATACACATGTACAAAATTGTTTACATACTCATTACCACTAGTTTACAAATTTATTACACACTCATTTTCATATATCACAGTGGGTGATTCGATAAAATCGAGTCGAGTAATATATATAAGTAATCACGTCGGATAAAAATTACTTGAGGACAAGTAATAGTTTATCCTCCGGATGTCGAAGTCCCAACTAGATTTGAATTGAAAACCACGTTTATGTTTTGAAGTAAAATGCTTGATTATCTTTTAATTGTTTTTGGTTTTAAATCCATTTTTAATACTAAGAAAATTATACTAATAATACTAGAATTATATTAATCAATTAAACTACGAGAATTATGCTAAAACTATCTAAAAGATTAATAAGACGAAAATGCTTGCTAAGTGACGTGAAAAGTTCATTAAGTGTGAATTAAGGTTCATTAACGAATTAATTTCCTTAGAAAAGATAATTATCTCACAACGTTGGTTTATTTTGACAAAAACCTCTTAAAAAGATATTAATTACTAGATATGTAACCGAATTGAAGAGCCGCTAATAAACGAATACCACCCTATTTAATAAGCTAAAGAAAATAATCAAATTCTTTCTAGCTTACTAAATCCTTAAGCTCCACGTCTCATGACTAGACTGGTACCAAAAATTACAAAACATTAAACAAATAATTGTTAACATTAAACATTTATATAACAATTCTAAATTTTGCAATTCCAGCTAACTTAATCCATTAGGCCCAAACGAAACAAACAAGCCCTACAGGTAACTCAACAAACCAAACGCAGGCTCAATTCTAAATTCTACAAATCTACGAAGCCCAAGATCCAAATAGAGGCCCAAAGTTTATTTCTACATAAACCAAACGCGGCCCAACATCAACCAAAGACCCAATATCAATTTCTACATGCTAACCACGCTTAGATCAATTAATAAGCACAAAATAAGCTAAACAAATAAGCCTGAGTATAGAATAAGCTCACAGAATAAGCCACAATAACAATTTTAACAAGCTAACTCAAAAACAGAATAAGCACTTATAATCCTTAAACAATTTGAAATAAGCACAAAAATTCAAATCTTTGACAATAAGCTATACAATTATGAGCTAGAACGAGATTAAAAACCTAAGACTACTAAGCGAACACACATACGAAATAAGCATTAATAGGCAACAAAATCAGATTCTAGAAATTTAAATAAGCTAAAAGCACAAAAACTACTTAAATCTCAACACAATTTAGCAAATAAGCTCACGAAAATTTATCTAAACAATATTAGCTTAAATGAATTTGAATAAGCTATTTAGAAGCTTATTAAATCAGAAAATAAGAGCTTCTAATAACACTAAAACAATATAAGTACGAAAATAAGCTAGATCCGAGCTTATTTAAGCTTATTATATCGAAAAGTCCTTGAAAACTAAGAAGATTGAATCGAATGAGCTTTAGAGAGCTTATAGGAGTTGATCTTAATGCTTTTTAGGAGTTTTGAAACTAATAAGCTAAAGAAATAAGCTTGAGAAATTAGCTTATTTAATAAGCTAACACACGAAGAGAATAAACAAACCAATAAGCCATACAAATAAGCAAACCAATACTTTCAATAAGCTCAAACCATCTTTGATAAAATATCTCAATAAGCTCACGATTTAAACGAGTTACAATAAGCTATAAATAAAAAATAAGCTAAATCTAAATCCTAATAAGCTAAAAATTTGAAGAGTAAAAACTAAGCTAAATTTTCTAATGAAAAATAAAGTGAGGGGAGCGATCCATTTATAAGCCAAGTCCAGGGGTCTTTTTGTAAATTTGTCCCCATCATTGAACTATGATTACCCAATCATTAGCCTTGAAATAGCCACCTCATAATGAAATGCGTGGCATATCCAATGGGAAAGAGACACGTATGATTCTCATTTTACTTCACTAAAACGCATTCTCTCGTCAGTTGGATTATACTGCAAATAAATTTGAATGTTATATACATCATGGCTTGCCACGTGACGCTCTATTACTCGTCCAACCCTTTGAGTGGGAGATCACGTGACCCAGATGGGTTTAATTTCGGTGCATGTGACATGACGTCACCTGACTTCACACTCCATCAATATAACATAATCTATTTTGGGCTTGAAAATAGGCTTAGGCTTTATTGTTGGCCTTGGTAATTAACATGGGCTAGCCCGACCCATAAAATCGGTTACGGGCTGGCCTAATAAGATCGGAGGGCATCGTTGGGCTCGTTTTCTTGCGCTCTCTCCAATGGCATGCTCGGGAACTTTTCATGATTTTGTCTTGATCTAGATTATTGAGCACTCTTGATCGAAACGAACTCGTAAATACCCGTTTTTGCTTCGTTTTTAATCCGTTTTACCTGAAGACATAAAAATACCAAACAAACATATTTGCAAGATAACTATCCATATTTTAGTATTTTTAATCCGATTAATAGTGTTTTCTAGGGTAGGATGTGTGTTTTAGCACACATCAAATTCCCCCACACTAAGCCATTGTTGGTCCCACATGCAATGTTTATAAAACAAGCGTGGAAATAAATAATTTTATCCCCTTTTAACTTATGACCCCTCACAATCAAACAAGAACATAAAAGGTCAATTACAAAGGTTCAAAAATCATCTAATTCGCAAGAACCTCCATTTTAACCATTTATTTAATAATAAAAGATAAAAAGTAAGGTAAAAATTTATTTAATTTATTTAACAAGGCTTTAAGAATGGAAGTTTGTCATCCTCGACTTTTTGCAATCCCCAAACTAAGCTTAAAACAAAATCACAGCCTAATATAAGACTAGATGCTAACACTACTCAAAAATGCTAATCGTGTACGCATAGCTACTTTTCGCTCCCTTATTCCTAAATCCTCTAAGGATTTAATTATTATTATTGTTGTTGACAAGTAAATTATGTTCTTATTAATATAAAGTAAACCCGGTTTAAACCACAATTAGTTTGAAATCCTTTCCTAAACAGACGATATGGTGAGAATAAGATCCACATTAAGGTTCTAATTTTGCATGATTTAGGGGTTATCCTTTTTATTTCATCCGAAACAACTCAACTACGAGTCCAGAGATGGAGGTTTTATTTAGATAACCCCGGAGTCGAAATTTGGCTTTATTATTATTACTATTATTATTATTATTATTGAAACATTATTATCCATCGGTCCTTTAAACAACTACCACATCGGTATGTGAGCCGACCATGGTCCAGGAGTCTTAATTCGACCAGGAGATCCTCGACCTTTTTGAAAACTGCCACATCGGTATGCGAGCCAACCATGGTCCAGTAAACTTTTATCAGTCTTGGATTTATTATTATTATTATTACCTTCACCCTTTAAATGACTGCCACATCGGTATGCGAGCCGACCATGGTCTAGTGGTTTTATTTCGGCTTCGGTTTAGCACATTATTATTATTATTATTATTATTATAGCCAAATTTCAAGTCCTGTGGTTTTTTAACTACCTAAACAACGGTAGTGAGCCGTTAGGAATCGGTAGCCTATTTCCTCACAACACTGACAAAACCTCGATGTGTACCTTACTTTCACCATAAGGAATCTCTACGAAGGGATTTAAACTAAGAATCGTAAAAACCAAAGTAGCTTTATTTATTTAACAATTATATAACGTTTTATTAAGCTGGTGGGAGCAAAAAGCTACAATTAACCTCTATGAGCTCTAAAGAGATCCAACTACTCCACGCTTAGCATCTAACTTATATCCAACTCTATCATTTTTCATTCTTGGCAAAGTTTTAAAGTTAAGCAAACGCTAAGTCTCGAAAGCTAAGAGAAAAGCTAGAGTGCAAAACTCGGTCAAGTCAAAATATCCTTAGTTCTACGGGCCTACTTATTCACATATCTAACAATAACTAAGAGATTTTTATTTATTGATTTTTTTATAGCATAAAATAAAGCAATATTTAGGTTAAAACGGGGTTGCGAGGGAACACAGACATGCAACAGGTATGATCAATTTTGATAGAAATCCCCCCAGACTTAGAATGGAACATTGGCCTCAATGTTCAAAAATATCGGGTTTTACCCCCACACATAGGAACGAAAAAGGCAAATGCAAAAAATTCCAAGTGTGAAAGGGGAAATAAAATCAGATATATTTATATATATGATCAGGATTAAGGATTCACAGGATATAAGTATGAAGATGATCGGAGACCGCGTGATTGGAGGATTGAAAACAAGCACGAAGGTCTTCAAGATCATAAGGAATCTTGCAAGCAAAAACGAGCAACCCCAAAACAACATAAGGACAGAAGCACTTCCCCACACTAATTATAAAAACTACTAACTAAACTAATATAATTAAATTATTAGGATAAGCATGAGTTGCCACCCATGAAGCGCTCGTTTATTAATGACTCACTAGCTTGACTCTCCTCGAATTAATTTGTTCATGGGGGATAAAAATGGAGATACAGGACATCTAGAGAAGAGACGTCCCCTCCATAATAGAGAAAGAAGAAGAATGGGAAAATCTCCATCGGGCTTTTAAATTTTTTGTTAATTTTGAAAGATTTAGAATCCCGATGAGATAGTCCCAAAGAATGACGAAAGTGAAATCTTTTTGAAATAAGTATCTCGGGTTTCAAAACTTTGTCCTCATTTTCGAAAGGAAATGAAGTCAAAGTATCAATTTCGGGGGAATCAGTCAAGAAAAGAGGATCACTATCGAATGATATTTTAGAAGAAATTTTCAATGGAATTTGAAATCTCTTGAATTGGACTCCTTTGATAATGATTATTCCAAGATCGAAAACTATGTCTTCATTTCCTGAGGGAAATAAGACTAGAAGATTGATCTCGAAAAATTTCTTAGAAAGAGAGGCGTCACAATCATATAAAAGGAGAGGAGAATTATTAAGCTCAATACTTGTAAAATCCTTAGTCGATAAATGAAATATATTTTTCTCCAAAACACTAGTAAACTCTCTTGGATCAGCCTCCAGATCAAAATAAAAATAATCATACTCTGTTGGAGATATGATGTGAGGGAGTTCATCGACGAACTTCTCATGATAAAAGTCACTCCTATCGGCAGGAGGAAGCGGATCAGTCGAAAGATCAAAGATAAACGAATCATATTCAAGAAGAGAAAAATCAGAATGAGTAGTGGTACTGCCACTACTCTTCTCTTCAATATGATCGTTATCAAAATAGAATGCTTCATAATCTGGAAGAGAATAATCAGAATGAGTAGTGGTACTGCCACTACTCTTCTCTCCCATATCAAAGCAAAATGTTTTATATTCAGGAAAAGAATCATCAATATGAGAAAGAAGGGTGTCGGTCTCCTCCAAGAGAGAGTTACTATCCTCGAAGGGAATAGGAAGTAGGGAGAGAGACTCGACCACAAAATCAGAAGAGGGAGTAGGATTGCCACTCAAAGAATTGTTTTCATTAGGAAATTTATCGCACAAAGAATCAACAATATCAATTCTATAAATGAAATGGTCGGCACGTCCTATAGGATTCTCCAAAGCTTGAAATTTTTCTTCTTGAATCAATAGCTGATGAGGATTAGGCTCGAGGTTTTCCTTTGATTCTGGTGTGGACAATGGTGGAGTTTCCGGAGGTGGGACAAGTGGTGTGCTCTGAGAGCTAGGAATTTCCACCACTTCCGTTATGGTCTCCAGTTCTTGTTCCTTTTCTTGATATAAGAGAAAATTAGAATGAGGAATAAACGATCCATCCAATGTCAAGCCATCCATTGTAGTAACTGCTTTACGTTTTTCTTGTGGGTATGTTTTGGTGTCGCTCGGTGGTACACATGATGGCCTCTCTTGAAAAGCTTCTGCTATTTGACCCATTTGATTTTGCATTAACTGAATCGAGGCATCTTGGTTTTGGTTATAAGTTTGTCGCATGCTAGCAATATGATACTCAAGAACTTCGACTTGTTTAGTAAGAGTGGTAATGGCATCAATTTGAGTTGAGGTACCACCACTACTCGAAACTTGAGGTTTATTTCTTCAAGTTCGAACCTTGGATTTATTCTCAATAATGGTTAAGGCTTCCTGAGTATTTTTAGACATCAGATTTCCACCCGCTGCGGTATTTAGAAAATCTTGATCAGATTGACTCAACAGTTATAGAAAAAATCTATTTGGTGAAGGAGTGAAAATCCGCGATGAGGACATTTCCTTGATAAATCTTTGAATCTTTCCCAAGCTTCTGTAAAAGTTTCACTGAAAACTTGTCGAAAGTTCATGATTTCTTTTCAGAGCTCTCTTGTTTTAGAATGAGGGAAGAATCAATTCAAGAACTTTGATACTAAATCATCCCAAGATGTGATTGAATTAGGAGGTTCATTCTCAAGCCATGTCTCGGCTGCTCCTTTAAGTGAAAACGGGAATAAAATCAACTTCACCACATCATGAGGCACTTGGTTTATTTTGAAAGTTCGGGTTATTTGGTAAAATATTTTGATGTGTGAGTGAGGATCATCATTTTCAAGACCAAAGAAAGAATTTTTACTTATGAAATCAAGTAACTCGGGTTTCAATTCAAATTGATCTGCTAGAACAGCTAGAACAACGATAGCATCTTTAATACCTAAAATAGGAATTCGGAGTAGCTCTTCCATCGGTCTCAAATGATCGGCCATTTGGACGTCTTCAGCGTTCTCGTCCTCTCCTTGTATATGACCATGAAAAAGATTACCGGACTCAAATTCTTCTACTTGACGAAATTGTACACTTTTCTCGGAATTGGAAAAATGTAATAGTAAATCGGAGAAATTTGGTGTTTAATAATTTTTAGAATGTCTTTGTAAATCTTTATTATCATTATTTTTTTTATTATTTTATATACACATAAAAGAAAAGGAAAAATAAAATAGAACTGAAAAATATTTTTGGATTTTTATAAAGATAGAAAAATAGAAATTTTTTTTGGATTTTTTATAAAGAAAATAAAATGAAAATATTTTTGGTATTTTTAATATATATATAAAAGAAAAAAAATGGAAATAGAAAATATTTTTGGATTTTTATAGTTTTATGAGTACGAAAATAAACTTTTTAAAGAGAAAGGATCTTTAAGGCATCAACTTCGAAACAAAACGTGAAAATCGTACAACTCTCTCCGGCAGTGACGCCAAAAAATGATTCGATAAAATCAAGTCGAGTAATATATATAGGTAATCACATCGGATAAAAATTACTTGAGGACAAGTAATAGTTTATCCTTCGGATGCCGAAGTCCCAACGAGATTTGAATTGAAAACCACGTTTATGATTTTGAAGTAAAATGCTTGATTATCTTTTAAATTTTTTTTGTTTTAAATCTATTTTTAATATTATGAAAATTATACTAATAATACTAGAATTATATTAATCAATTAAACTACGAGAATTATACTAAAATGATCTAAAAGATTTATAAGATGAAAATGCTTGCTAAGTGACGTGAAAAGTTCATTAAGTGTGAATTAAGGTTCATTAACAAATTAATTTCCTTAGAAAAGATAATTATCTCACAACATTAGTTTATTTTGACAAAAACCTCTTAAAAAGATATTAATTACTAGATGTGTAATTTGACTATTTTTCTGGATTTTGCCCTTTAAAACATTCAAACTACAAATCAAAATAATCGAAGATTATTAAACAACTAAACCTTTTTCAAATCCACACTTAATTTCCAATTCACAATATCACTTAACAAACACTAATTAAACTACTCACTACACATGATGATCAAATAAGCAAAGCAAAACATTTTATACTAAGCTACACTAATTAATTGAAAAAGGATAGAAAATGGAACCGAATTGAAGAGCTGTTAATAAACGAATACCACCCGATTTAATACGCTAAAGAAAATAATCAAATTCTTTATAGCTTACTAAATCCTTAAGCTCCACGCCTCATGAGTAGACCAGTACAAAAATTACAAAACATTTAACATTAAACAGTTATATAACATTTCTAAATTTTGCAATTCCTGCTAACTTAATCCTTTAGGCCCAAACGAAACAAACAAGCCCAACAGATAACTCAACAAACCAAACACAGGCTCAATTCTAAATTCTACAAATCCACGCAGCCCAAGATCTAAACGGAGGCCCAAAGTTTATTTCTACATAAACCAAACGCGGCCCAACATCAACCAAAGACCCAATATCAATTTCTACATACTAACCACGCTTAGATCAATTAATAAGCACAAAATAAGCTAAACGAATAAGCCTGATAATAGAATAAGCTCACAAAATAAGCCACGAAAATAATTTTAATAAGCTAACTCGAAAACAGAATAAGCATTTATAATCCTTAAACAATTCAAAATAAGCAATCCTAATGAAAACTAAACACTAAAACCGATTAAGCACTAGCTAGGCAAATAAGGACTACGAATAAGCAATCGAGAATAAGCCAACAACACTAAAATTACGAGATAAGCTCTTCTAAAAACGAAATAAGCACAAAAACTCAAAACTTTGACAATAAGCTAAACAATTATGAGCTAGAACGAGATTGAAAAAACTAAGACTACTTAATAAGCCAACACAAATACGAAATAAGCATTAATAAGCTACTAAATCAGATTCTAGAACTTTGAATAAGCTAAAAGCACAAAAACTACTTAAATCTCAACACAATTTAGCAAATAAGCTCACGAAAATATATCTAAACAATATAAGCTCAAATAAATTTGAATAAGCTATTTAGAAGCTTATTAAATCAGAAAATAAGAGCTTCTAATAACACTAAAATAATATAAGTACAAAAATAAGCTAGATCCGAGCTTATTTAAGCTTATTATATCGAAAAGTCCTTGAAACTAAGAAGATTGAATTGAATGAGCTTTAGAGAGCTTATAGGAGTCGATCTTTAAGCTTTTTAGGAGTTTTGAAACTAATAAGCTAAAGAAATAAGCTTGAGAAATTAGCTTATTTAATAAGCTAACACGCGAAGAGAATAAACGAACCAATAAGCCATACAAATAAGCAAACCAATACTTTCAATAAGCTCAAACCATCTTTGATTCAATATCTCAATAAGCTCACGATTAAAACGAGTTACAATAAGCCAGAAATCGAAAATAAGCTAAATCTAAATCCTAATAAGCTAAAAATGTGAAGAGTAAAAACTAAACTAAATTTTCTAAAGAAAAATAAAGTGAGGGGAGCGATCCATTTATAAGCCAAGTCCAGGGGTCTTTGTGTAAATTTGTCCCCATCATTGAGCCATGATTACCCAATCATTAGCCTTGAAATAGCCACCTCATAATGAAATGCGTGGCATATCCAATGGGAAAGAGACACGTGTGATTCTCATTTTGCTTCACTTAAACGCATTCTCTCATTAGTTGGATTATACTGCAAATAAATTTGAATGTTATATACATCATGGCTTACCACGTGGTGCTCTATTACTCGTCCAACCCTTTGAGTGGGAGATCACGTGACCCGGATGGGTTTAATTTCGGTGCATGTGACATGACGTCACCTGACGTCACACTCCATCAATATAACATAATCTGTTTTGGGCTTGAAAATTGGCTTAGGCTTTATTGTTGGGCTTGGTAATTAACATGGGCTGGCTCGGCCCATAAAATCGGTTACGGGCTGGCCAAATAAGATCCGAGGGCACCGTTGGACTCGTTTTCTCGCGCTCTCTCCAATGGCATGCTCGAGGACTTTTCACGATTTTGTCTTGATCTTTATTATTGAGCACTCTTGATCAAAACGAACCCGTAAATACCTATTTTTGCTTTGTTTTCAATCCGTTTAACTTGCAAGACATAAAAATACTAGACAAACATATTTGCAAGATAATTATCCATAGTTCAGTATTTTTAGTCCAAATAATAGTGTTTTCCAGGGTAAAAAAGATGTGTGTTTTAGCACACATCAGTGGGATACAATACTTTTTTTCCCTCATGGACGCAACAACTTTACTTTGATTCAAATGATTACGGATTAGCTTAAGTTACATGAACTGTTAATTACTCCGAGGGTAAGCGTGAATGTTATAAAATAGATCTCTTTGGGATTGACAATCCCCGTTCGGTTGATTAGCTCTCACTAGTTTGGTGGTACCAAACTAACGAACATTATACCATGTCGGAGCACTATTGGATTGAGGTCTACAGGGCCAACAACTACATTCACATGAACTCTTACTGTGCCTTGAATAAAGTGGCATACATACAAGTCTACGCCGCAGTTTCATGAACTTAGGGGTATAATCGTAATCACACATAGTTACTTTTGTATTGGATACAATGGTCATGCGTACTTTACAAACGCTTTGCTTCAACTATACTTAACTTTTGTGACTATCGTATGGGAAACAATAGTCATACACATCTTTGATTTAACATTCACGTATATATTTTGATGACTATTATAACGATTGAAATGGTCATATACTCTTTACAAATCTTTGATCCAACATTTACATTTACAAAACCTATGAACTCACCAACTTTATGTTAACACTTTTAAGCATGTTTTTCTCAGGTGAATTAGATGCTTGACATACATGATGTGCATTGGAGTCTAGACTATACACGATTTCATATATAGGTTTCTACAAACAAATCTCGCTGTATTACTTTCAAGATTTTCATTGTGATGCAAATATGGGACAAGTGCTATAACAAGTTCAATTTCAATTAAATCAACGAGATTACTTTTCAAATGACTCATTTAGAGGTCGTTCTCTCATAACTTGTGAAATATACTTATGAAGTAACGCTACCGGTCAATATTCTATTGCGACCTATTTTGGGGGTGTTACAGTTCGTTTGCATCTTCATCTCAAAATCCATGAAATTGACAATTTTGTTTTATTAGCTCAACCATGTGATGAATTAGCTTGAAATCAACTGATGAACTATCTGATGGTTTAATAGGTCCGCCATAACTATCAATACGTGGTCTGGATAGCTCCTCTATGGTCCTACATTCAACCGTGGTGAGAGGTTGCTCAAGAACATTTAAAATTTTTAGAGGATTGATTTGATCAAGAATGATTTCATTTGAGAAAGAAGTGATAAAATTGTTCAGTGATACTCTCCGCATGCGAGATTTGATCTATTACACGTCATGAATATCTTTTTCAAGATTTGAGAGAGGTTGAGCTACATCATGTAAAGGAGAACAAACCATGAATTTGAGAAATTTTCTCAAAAATTTCTTTTTAAGACGAGAGGACATTATAGAATTAACATTTGAGATGAGAAGAGAAGAATTAAATTTTAGTTGAGATGGAAACTCTAAGACACTAACTAGAACAACGCAAAAATCGTACTTCAACTCCTCCCTGGCAACCGCGGCAAAAACTAATGCGTGTCGTAACACACCAATTATAATATTTAAAATAACCAGATATATTCCAATACTAAGTAGTATCTTGGTAGGTATCTAACTACCTCAGAATCGTTCCTACGAGAAGAAGTGTTTGATATCTACGTTTTTGTTGGTAAATTGATGCTTAGATGCCGCTATTTTTCTTGGTTTTTAGGAATTAGAGTCTAAATGGAAACTAAGGAAAAATATAACCAAAGCGAGCTACAGAATAACTAGGAAATATTCTAAAGATAATAACGGCAATTAACATGGCAACTAATAGACCTACATCTTAATAAAGCAAAATGACATAAAAATTAAACTAAACATAACAAGACTAACTAAGCTAACATAATAATAAAAATCTACTCTAATATCCTACTAAAGCTAAAAGGCATAATAATAAATCTAAAATTAACTAAACTAAGCATGGTAAATAACAAAAATAACTAAAAAGTGATTAGAAAGCATCGGGTTTGGATTAGAAGACAAAAACAACGTCGAAAGACATAAATTTTCACCAAATTCCATAGCTCAAAACCCAAATACTCCTTAATACCCACTAAAATTCTAATAAACTCTTTAATACCCGCTAATCTTCAACTAATCATCCAAAGCTCAAAACTTTATGTAAAATTTAGGTAGGGAAAGAAATAAAGTTTGCAACTTTTTTAAATAAAAGCTTAAGAATAATAAAAACTTGATTTTTAAACTAGATTAGCATTAAAAATACAAAAAGGTTAAAAGTTTATTATAAAAATTTGACCAAAATGAGTTTTAAAACTAAAAAGGGTAATCTTTATAAAAGATTGAAATTTATAAAATATAAAACATAAAATGCTAAAGACACAAACTATATATAATAGATTAGCTAAAATTAAACAATTATCTAATTTATATAAAGAGCAGGAGCTGGGTCAAGAAGCATTAAATCCCCCCGACCCGAAACCCGAGTTCCATATTTAATATATTTAATATATTTTATCTAATTTAATGACCCGATTTTCTTCCGACTTGTTCTTAGCCGGTTTTCATTATAACGATAATGGAATTCGCCGTTGTCTTCCTCATTTGAGTGTGTGTTCTCTCACACTAATTGCATGATCGCCAGGTAGACTCCATTTTCTTTCAGATTATAAATTTGTAATGGATTCCACATTCTTCATTTTCTACCGCCGTTTTCACAACGTCTGAATCTAGAATATTCACATCGCCGGAATCCATCGTAGGTACGCTCACTGGATTAGTTTGATGATTAGTTTTGCTCTTTAGGTCTTAACCTCAATTGTTTGTTTATTAGGTTATTAGATATGCTTTAGATTGTTAGGTTTGCCCTCTAGGTTTGATCATTAGTTTTGCCTTCTAGGTTTTGTGCCTTGTAGTTTGCTTCTTAGGTTATCGGAATTGCTGTGTTCCTGTTAGTATCCTTAGTCTTTTCCACCTATCTACAAACTGTCACCTGAAGCTAGGTTACTTTTCGGAAGATCTGCGTACACCGTGTTGCAGGATAACAAATGCAGTGTACCACCATGGGTAAGGAACTGTTGTTTTCTAATACTAATTACCGTCCCTTAGTTGTTAGTCTATAATTTTCATGTGTCGCATGTTTCGTGTGCACAGACGATGGGTGCCAATTCAGTGATGAATTAGAAATGTCTTCCTCGAACGTCCAGAGCTGTTTACACCTCCTCCAGATGAAGGTATTGTAAACTAACAGATTGGCCTGAATTTTTGTGCATGTTTTATTTTTATGTGGTTTACATCTTCAGTTTACATTTTTTGGGTTTCTTTGCATCAGTCCTATCTACACATGAGCCACCGAATATGAGTGCTCAATATGTAGGCTTTACTAGAAATGTAAGGAGGCGTTTGACAACAAGCCAGAATGTCTCACCTAAGAATGATGCGAGGTTAATAAGGACATCTGAAGAGAATTTTAGGTCTATTGATATTCTTGGAAGCCATGACACATTTGACAGCACCACCGTACCAATTCATAGGATCTTTGATCGTTTTAGGAATATGCCTACCGATAACGTTGTGACGTGTTATCGTGTAGGTTGTATTTATTGATTACCAAGTTTTAAATTTATATTAAGCCGACTTATCCTAAAACAACACTTTAACGGGCAGTGTACCCGGTCAAGATAGAGTTTCGTGGTAAGTAGAGTGTCGAACACTAAGAGCGAGAAAGTTATCCTTATATTCTATCAGTATTTTAGTTAATCTAATTAGACTAGTTAATTCTAATTACTTGTTAAACTTATGCTAAACCTAGTTCTAATGGTAAAGGGGGAGGGTTTCATCCTGAGAGACTAGCACAGGTTTTATGGTGACTAAAATCACTTCAATACAAAATAATCACGCAAGAAGAAAATTAGAAGATAAAAGAGCGGTACAAGCCAAATGATAGAAAACTATATTAGCCATATTAAATATGATTAAATGCTGGTTTGTTTGTTTAGTGCAATAAGTGCTTATCTCGAGGCGGCATATCATTCTTAAGACTTAGGCGGGACATCCTCCTAAGACCTAGACACGTTAAATCCTGCCATAATTAACGCATCCGCATAAAGCATCCTTTAGTTTATTTATAATCTATCTTAGGCATTAAAACAATAGTGATCTTGTTAAACCCTAGCCCATCAGGACTTTACCCACTTACTGCTTGACGGTATTTTATATACTGGTATTTCATTGTTCAAGTCTTTACCAATTGATTAAGAACATACTCATTGGGTCGAAGGGTCACCTGCCAGTCCAACTAAGCTCACTAATCTAAAAGCAAAGATAGAACATTATTTGTGATCCTACTGGTCCAGATATATAAAACACGATATGGAGAGCTATCCTAGTATCTAGATCACTTGGTAAGTCTCACTAGACCCCTCTTGAAATGATAGAGTTAAACTCTTTAAGCACAATAGACAAGTAATGACTGTGATAAACATAAATTAAAAGCCAATGCAACGATAAAATCAGCAATCGCGAGATTAATACAAACCCAACAAATTGAAACTTATTAAAGATGTGCGTATACATGAAGGGAATTAAGACCATAAAACATTGTAATAATACAAGTATAATCAAACAACCAAGGTAAACTAACCGAGTTAACGAACGATACCAAAAATTGAATGATTACAAGAGTATAGGAATCACACGGTGTCTTCTATGGAATTAGGTTTGATGCTTGACGTTGGCTGCTCTTCGTCTCTTTAGAAAATTGACTTTTATGTTTATGATATAGAGAATATGATTAAGCACACTAAAAACTCATTTTTGAGTCTTCTATTTATAGTCTCTGAAAATAGGTAGATACGCCGTATTAAGTTAGGTCAATACGGCGTATTGAGGTATGTTCCTTGGAGTTTGCGCTACATTTACAATCAATCAGTAATAATTATCTTTTATCACATTTAATGCAAGATCTTTGATTGTTTGACCAGTTGGATACAGCGTATGTAGATAGCAGGATACACCATATTGGGAATTGAACATACGCATTTTCTTGTGAAGTTCAGGCGCATATACGTCGTATCTTCTTTGCTGGATATGGTGTATTGAGTTAGAATTAAGTAATCTTCAAATATCTTTATTTAAGCTCCAAAATGTGCGCCTTTTAGCTTATCTTCACAATGTTCTCTATAATTACTACAATTAACAACTTTAAGCAATTAAGTAACCATTCTTGTAATAAATATATAAAAGTGGGTAGTTTATTTGGGATAAATGATGCTATAAAAGTAATGTTATTTGATGTCATCAGATATCCCCCCACTTGAATCCTACTTATCCTCATGTAGACTCTAGAAATTTATTGAAAATGTATCCCAACCAAAGTTAGGGATTTTTCCTTTAAGCATTCTTTCATTAAATCACTTGTACAAAACCAAGCACCTCACGAAATATGGGAAATGAAAACACTCAGATCACTTAACTAATCTAAGGTGTAACATTTAATAGGTATGCTCAATTGCTCGATCGTGATTAGTTTTCTATCATATGCTTGGCAAGGATACACATCTCCACCTCTAGAGCTAAGGTGTAACAAGTCAAAAAGTAAATTGGGTTAATAGGCTTAATGGGTTGATCATTCTAACAATCTTTCACCAAAAGTACCACACCAACAAGGCAGTTGAATCATACATACATGGCCGTAATGACAGAATAGACATGTATAATTCGATTGCATCCTCATTCGAGTTTAACTAAGGGTTTAGGATGAAGAGTGATATAGGGTATGTAATCTTCTAACTTTTACCAAAAGTAATAAACCAACAAGGAAGCTGAGTCATGCATATATGGCCGTAACGTTGAAATAGACATGCATGACTCGATCACATCCTTGTTCGAGTAAAACCTAAGGTTAGTTGCTAGGAAAGGGAAGTAAATTGTTGTTAAATAAAATTCACAAAACAAATAGATTAAGCCTGAACAAATAAGGTATATAGTTGCTAGTAACTTTCCCGACCGTTCCATGATAAAGACTCAGAAATATATACAAACGTCTCGATCATAGAAATGACAAAGACAACCTAAGTTGGCGTTCCCATAACGGTCAACTTCCCAATCATCCCAACTTATACATACTTTTACAAAACAAGTGGTGATATCGACCACTTTTATACAAAACTATACATCGTTGATTTTTACCACATATCAACGAATAATCGATCCTTCAAGTAATTTATCGGTTTAAGCTTAACGAACCGACTATCAATCTTTCCTTCTCTTTTTTGATGCAATTTTCTATTTTTCCATTTTTTTCATAACATAACAATACGAATCTCGGTGTAATTTCACCGTCTTCACCATCATAATTCATCCGGATAATTTTTCTTTAAACACTTCATCTTCGGACATGAAACATAATTGCGAAAGTAGCAAAATACACGAGCTACATACTTTTACATTCCCATTGCATTGTGCAATTTCCCGACCTAACCAGAGATAGAAAATTTCACTTTGACACAGGAACTACAAAACTTTACACAAAAGCAACTAGCAACTTTGATTAAATAGGCTTAATCTACAGGGTAGGCTAAGGTGTAAAGGTGTAACGAAATAAACATTTGGTGTGAAAAAGACAGGAATGGCTCAACAAGTTTTTCTAGGGGTATCTTACTCTTATAGTGAGAGTAAACAAAGGGTTATATGGGGGTTAACTAACCAGTGTAGTTAGTTAATATCACAACATATAGGCATTATTGTCCATAGTACTCATTATTGTGGTCTCGAGTGATATACCAAGCCAAGTTCTAAAGTCCACTACATCAACGACACACTCATAATTTTTGTGGAATTTTTGGCAAACATTTTGGAAACAGAATAGGCTTAATTCTCACAATTTATCATTAAGGGTTATTTGTGTGCGAGGTCATGTAACTAGTAATTTTTACAAAAGTATGCTAAAAAAATTTAAATTTGGTATAATTTTAAGCATATAGCATATTATTTGTAAAAAGAAGGACAAGTAGGCGTTCTAATACTCCATCCCCCACTTAAATGTCCTCGTTGTATAGATAAAATAATTAAAGAAAATGGGAAATAGAATTAGAACGAAGAACGCCCCTGATATTTTGCTCGGGATGATTCTCCAATTTGAGTTCTTGACCAAAAGTGTGTTGAAGAGGCGTTAGAATGCCCGTATGAGTTCAACACACGTCTTTTTCCAGAGTATACCATCACCAATTCGTTGATTTTGTTACAGCAAGGTCCTGCATAAAAGTTAGAAGACAAAGCGAGCAATTCCTATCTCGGATTTACAATGGTTACAATGCAGAAAAATAAACACGCATATTGTACAGGTAGTCAATACGCCGTATCCCAAACCTAAGGATACACCATATTGGATCCTGTAAAAACAAATGTTTTAAAGTTGCAAGAATTTAAATATAAAAATTAAAGACTGATAACGTCCAGACAGATCCATACGCCGTATTCGTAGGGGTTCGATATGCCGTATGGGTTGTCTGGGAAGACAGACTCGACAAACAATTTAAAATAAATGACAAACAATTAAAAACAGCCGGGTTGTCTCCCGATAAGCACTTTTTTTCAGCTAGTCTTTAAGTTAGACTTTTTCTTTTTAACTTCATTCCACTACTTGGTGCACTTTACGTGCCATCCGCGATGTTTCTTATTAAAGAGGTCTTGGTAGATGGAAGACATGTTCCCATGAGTTTTTTTCCTAAGTGTCATATTTGCTTGGACTAGGGTAATGAATTCTTCATCAGACCCTATCGAGTATCGGACGACCATGAATTCTTCAGATTTGCATAGTTTATTTGGATCCTTGATGTCGCACTCAGCAAGAACTGGTATTTGAGGGGAATACTTATTGCTTTCTTCAAAATTATAGATTTCATTCCCTTCTTGTGCATCCAAATAGGGCTTAAAGAATGAGTCAGAAAAAGAATTTTTTTTGTTTTTATTGTAGGGTTTGTCGCATTCGTCTTTACTTGGTTTAGTGTCGCTTATTGATCCCTTATCATTATATTCCTTAACATAAAAATCCCATAGTCCGTTCTTAGTGTTTCTATCCATGTTCCAATGATTTTTGAATTTCGATCCCAGCCAATTTAATAATTCAAGATAGTCAGTCCCGTTATCTAAGTCATCTGGGATTTTACTATTGCAAGTATGGGATAGTGGATAATATTTAAGAAATAATTTCTCACTCAATTCATTCCAAGTCGTGGTCGTACCTTTAATCTCATTATCCCACCATTCCTTTGCATGTCCACTAAGCGAAATTAGGAAAATGTGCAATCGGATTTGATTATGATCCACATTAGGAATTTTAATCCATTCTCATATCTCAAGTACTTTTGCCATATGGTCGATGACGTCATCCTTGTATACTCCATTGAAGGTGTTATCTTGTAATATCTTCAAAAATTCATCACCGATATTAAATTTAGCACTATGTGTAGTTTTATTCGAACCATGAAGGTCATCTTCAGAGGCAGGTTTTATCATAGTTCCTGTTTTCATCAAACATTTCCTGAGAATAAGCACAAATGCTCAGTAGGATGTGCCCTCAGGGGAGAGAACACATAGAACAAGAAATTTAATACGAAAAATTACGACTGTTATTGTATTAGGTGATCGATACGCCATATTCAATTGATCTGAATATGCCGTATGGATCTTCTGAAGGTTAGTACATCGTATTGAGTTTGCAGAATACGCCGTATCGTTTGGAAGATCATGATACGTTGTTTAGACTGCAGAAATCAATAAGTTGTATCTGGGTAGAAAGTTTGATATGTCGTATTCAACTGGTGGATACGCCGTATCAGGTGGTCTACCAGAACAGAGTACTTAGAAAACAATTAAATAATGCATAAATTTTAAACAAACAATTAAACACACAATTAGTGAAATACATACAGAATTAAATTATGCTAATTAAATTATTCTAAGTTAAGGGTTAAAAATACTAATAAAAAAATTAAACTATTTTCACACCCCGGCAACAACGCCAAAAACTTGATGTGCTGTCGTGTAGGTTGTATTTAGGGAATACCATGTTTTAAATTTATATTTAGCCGACTTATCCTAAAACAACACTTTAACGGGCAGTGTACCCGGTCAAGATGGAGTTTCGTGGTAAGTAAAGTGTCGAACACTAAGAGCAAGAAAGTTAACCTTATATTCTATCAATATTTTAGTTAATCTAATTAGACAAGTTAATTCTAATTACTTGTTAAACCTATTCTAAACCTAGTTCTAATGATAAGGGGGTTCAGCCTGAGAGACTGGCACAGGTTTATATGGTGACTAAAATCAATTCAATACATGGCACAGGTTTGGTGGCGACTAAAATCAATTCAATACATAATAATCACGCAAGAAGATAATCAGCGGTACAAGCCAAATGATAAAAAATTATATTAGCCATATTAAACCCGATTAAATGTTGGTTTGTTTGTTTAGTGCAATGACTGCTTATCTCGAGGCGGCATATCATTCTTAAGACTTAGGCGGGACATCATCCTAAGATCTAGACACGTTGAATCCTGTCACAATTAATGCATCCGCATAAAGCATCCTTTAGTTTAATTATAATCTATCTTAGGGATTAAAGCAATGGTGATCTTGTTAAACCTTAGCCCATTGGGATTTACCCACTTACTGCTTGACGGTATTTTATATACTGGTAGTCCACTTTCCAAGTCTTTACCAATTGTTTAAGAACGTACTCATTAGGTCGAAGGGTCACCTGCCAGTCCAACTAAGCTCACTAATCTAAAGGCAAAGATAGGACATTATTTGTGATCCTATTGGTCCAGATATATAAAACACGATATGGAGAGCTATCCTAGTATCTAGATCACTTGGTAAGTCTCACTAGACCTAGTTGAATGATAGGTCGCATATTCATGCACATAGACAAGTATGAGGTGATAAACATAATTAAACAATCAACGATAAATTAAGCAATCGAGATTAAACAAACCAAACATTGAATCTTCATTACGATGGCTAATACCCGAGGGTATTAGCCCATAACCATTGTAATAATACAAGTATAATTAAACAACCAAGGTAAACTAACCGAGTTAACAAACGATACCAAAATCAAATGATTACAAGAGTATAGGAATTTCACGGTGTCTTCTATGGAATTAGATTTGATGCTTGACCTTTGCTGCTCTTCGTCTCTTCAGAAAATCGACTTTTATGTTTATGGTATAGAGAATATGATTAAGCACACTAAAAACTTGTTTTTGAGTGTTCTATTTGTAGTCTCTGAAAATAGGTAGATACGCCATATTGAGTGAGGTCAGTACGGCGTATTGGGGTGTGTTCCTTGAAGTGCGTGCTACGTTCACAATCAGTCAGAAATAATTATCTTTAATCACATTTAATGCAAGATCTTTGATTGTTTGACCAGCTGGATACGGCATATGTTGATAGCAGGATACGCCGTATTGGTAATTGAACATACGCGTTTTTTTATGAAGTCCAGGCGCAGATACGTCGTATCTTCTTTACTGGATATGGAGTATTGAGTCAGAATTAAGTAATCTTTAAATATCTTCGTTTAAGCTCCAAAATGTGCGCCTTTTAGCTTATCTTCACAATGTTCTCCATAATTACTGCAATTAACAACTTTAAGCAATTAAGTAACAATTATTGCAATAATTATATAAAAGAGGGTAGTTTATTTGGGATAAATGATGCTATAAAAGTAACATTATTTGATGTCATCAAGTTGAAAGAGAATTTGTGTCCCAAATAGGTATGTATCTTTACTGATTTCTAAATCAATATTTTAGATGCTATCAGATTCAAGCAGCTTCAGCAGTTACTATATAATACAGAATTCTTATAACATATCTCACCTTTGTGCTTCTTTTTTTCTTAAGCAGTATCAGTTCTTGGTAAACGACCATTGTCGACTACATCTTTTTCACATGATTATGCTGCAGGGGGAGGTGCACCACCAGCAACTAATTAGACCATCAGTATCAGTAGAAATGTTAGGAGGTGTCTCACGACGGCTACATCTCACAGTACTGTGGATGCGATAGTGTTACCAGCACCATCTGAACTCCACGTTGACACCACTTCCAGAATCTTTGATTGCTTTAGAAATGTAGATGTCAATAACTTCCTAGCAAATATTGTAGTTCACACAGGTATACAGTTTTGCTAACTTTCAGTTTTTGTTTTCATATTAGTATGTATTATGCACTTTTAATAACACACTTTTTGTCAGATATGACGCAAGATGCGGTTACTCAAGAGCTATTTAGCTGGCGTCCTGGTCTTTAGACAGGTTCTACCCCCTATGAAGGTAAACATTTGTGCCATCTATTTAGAAATTACACTCTCTTATGCTTGCCTGTTTGATAACAACGTCTTGCACCTTTTAATTTCTCAAATATCTTACGTACTTCTGTTTGCCAATCTGCGTTACCAACAATGAACCACGCATATTTGTGTCTAGATAGTAACGAATGCATTGTTAGACTTGAAGTTATAAGCTTTCCTAATAGAACTGAGGAAACCAGGCGTCAACGTCACCTACCTACAAAATATTTGGGTGATCATGCCCAAATTGCACAACATGAAGGTGACTATTTCTTTCTGTCGGCTTTTTTTACTTTTGGATGTAGCCACCGTTGTATGCCTGAATTCTAAATTTATGTGAAAACTCGCATCTCACATATCTCATTCTCTAAACAGTATTGGCTACCAAGGAACACTTAACTCTCGGTGTTTACAAAAGAAAGAATACACACCCTTTATCAGCTACCCGACCTAAAGAATCTTTGTCCAGTAGGAACATAAAAAGGCAAACTATGCCAGCTTCATCAAGGCTCCAAGTTCCAATAGAGAAACAAACCACATGTCTCTTAACATCCGAAACCTTAACTCAAGTTCATCACGCAATGAAGGTAACTTACTCTTTTCCATCTTTTTTTTCTTTTTTTTCATCTTTTCTCCCCATGTAGGTTATAAAATTTAGGCACACTTTTGTATTCAATTGCTAATATGGTGCTTCCTTTTTTAGGTGACACACCGACTTACATGGACTTAGGTAACTGTGACCAAGAATGTCACCATTGCGGGTGTTTGTTTTGGTACAATGAACACCTCAAAGGCAACAATTATAGTAGGCAAGTCGAATACCATTTGTGCTATGAAGGAGGGAAGATATATATGCATCTGATACCTGACCCCCCTGTCTTCATTCAGCAGCTTCTTAACAACAACCACTTCATGGAGCATTTCTAAGCTTACAACCAGATGTTCGCGATGACATCATTCGGGGCAGGAGTTGACGAGTTAGTAAACAAAGGAAGGGGCCCTTATGTTTTCAAAATCTTTGGTCAAATATACCACTGGATCGGCTCTCTTTGCCTAGAACATGGTCACCATCTACGTTTTTTACTGCTGTATGTATACGACACAAAGGATGAAGTTAACAACAGAATGCATCATTTTTGCGGACCAAATGCATGCACACTAAACCCTGATATTGTCAAAGGTTTGATACACGTGCTCGATGAGCACAATGGTTTGGTGAGGCCGTTTAGAACTACACGAGACAGAAGCCAGATAGGTGAAATACCAGGATTCAAGATTAGGCTGTACAATATGGGAGGCGTGCGTGGATACGAGCTTCCAACTTATGAAGCTCTAGGAGGGATAGTGTTTGAAAGCGGTCCAAGAAGCCGGACAAATTTTGATGTGATAATCAAATTCAGGGGCAGGCCTCCTCAGAGAATTAACAAACTTCACCAGTCATATATGTCCTTACAATTTCCTTTGTTGTTTATCTTCAGTCAACCTGGGTTTTATCCGGACATAACATTAAAGCCTCGCGATGTTAGAGGCAGGGGAAAAATAGTTAAAATGAACGCGTACTATAAATATCAGTTACATCTATGGGTCAAGGAGTTTGGGCTCATCTTCGAAAGTAGAAGGCTATTTCAACAATACGTTGTTGTAGTATTTTGTGCAATCGAACAGAACCGATTGGACTTTATGCGGATGCATCAAAATTATTTTCGGTCAGACTACTTATCAAGATTGTATGATGCTGTCTCTAGAGGAGATCGTGATGGAATAGCAGCTGGCTCAAAGGTCATGTTACCAAGTACTTTTACCGAAGGGCCTCGGTATATGTTTAGCCATTATCTAGACACACTCGCCATTTGGCAATCCCTAGGGAACCCGTAATTTTTTATCACCTTCACATGTAATGTCAAGTGGCCCGAAATCAAACATTATATGGCACAATATCGGGAACTCACACCAACTGATAGAGCATATATTGTATGTAGAGTTTTTGAGAAAAAGGTTAAAGACTTTTTTAGGTTTCTGAAGGAAGTCAAAACATTTGGCTATGTTTCTGCAGGTATAATTTTCTTAGCACTTGCTGAAAATCCATTGACTTATTTTATCAAAAAAATTGCCCATCTACTAAAAGCATATTTTTATTATTCATGTTTGCAGTCTTGTATACCATAGAGTTTCAAAAAACAGGGTTGCCGAACTGTCATACGCTACTGTGGGTTGACTCCAAGAATGAACTGAAGGACTCACCACAAATTAACTACTACATTTTTGCAAATATACCTGATCTCGTGCAAGATCCCATAGGCTATAAGCTGGTAACAGAGTTAATAATGCATGGACCCTGCAATACTGCAAACTTAGGTGCTTCGTGTATGCATAATATCCCCTGTAGCAAGAACTTTCCTAATAAATATAATGACAGAACATTTTTTTGATAGTAATGGGCACACATACTACCGAAGAAGAGACACAGGGGTTCACGTCGTGAAGGGTGAATCAAAATTAGATAACGATGATGTTCTTCCATACAATCGGGCATTGTGTCTAGCATTTGAAGCCTACATAAACCTTGAATACTTCGGTTGGAGCATGCTTATCAAATACCTATTTAAATATATCTCCAAAGGACCCGATCGCATTCTTGCAAAGATCAGTACCTTCGAGGCATCTACTTCAGCAACTGGTGGGAGCACACAAATCGACGAGATACAAAACTACATTGATGGTCGCTTCATATGCCCGTACAAAGCTTGATGGAGGATCTTTGATTTTCAAATACACAGTCGAGAACTGGCTGTGCAAATTCTTAACGTTCATTTGGAAAATATGCAACATGTGAATTTTCATGAAAGCGACAAGTTAGACATAATAGTCAACCTTCGTGAAAAGAAAAAATTAACCCTTACCGAATGTTTTTTCTACAACAATGAAAGCACTGACGATCGACACTTGACCTACCTTAATTTTCCTTCTGAATTCGTATGGTACCCGAATTCAAAACAATGGAAACGAAGAATTATCAGAACCAAAAAGTCACTTGGAAGACTAACCTATGTTCATCCAAGCTCAGGTGACCTCTTCTATTTCCGGATGTTATTGTGTCATCAAAAAGGCTGTAAATCACCTACTAAAGTACAAACTTTCAACGGGTAAATACTACAACCTATCGGGTTACATGTGAAGCTTTGGGTTTGCTTGTAGACGACAAAGAATGAGACATAGCACTTCAAGAATCTACTGCTTCAGCAACATTAAATGAAATTAGAATCCTCTTTGCCCAGATTCTCATATATTGTGATGTCTTAGGTCCACCCAAGTTGTGGGCAAAGCACTGGCAAAGTATGCGTGATGACATCCCTTCGAAAATATCAAAGGCAACAGGAATCCCAAACTACCATGTCAACACCTCCGAATTGCAAGGATACATTCTATACGAGCTCGAAACAATACTAAGTGGTTTCGGGAAATCTGTCACAGACTTTGGGTTTGACACTCCTCTACAACATCTACTTAAAGATCTACAAAACAAACTACTTATGGAAGAGAAAAATTACAAGCGTGAATTACTAGTGCAAGATGCCGCCCAGTCAGTCCCAAAGTTGAATGATGATTAGAAAAAGATATATGATCTCATAATGAGTGCATCTGATACTAATCAGCAAGAGCTTTTGTTTGTTTATGGTCATGGTGGAACGGGGAAAACATTTCTTTTGAAAACGATTATCAGCTCACTTCAATCCCTAGGAAAGATCCTCTTGGCAGTAGCTTCATCAGGCATCGCATCTCTGCTTCTACCAGCAGGACGCACGGCTCATTCCAGGTTTAAACTTCTCCTAGACTTAACTGACGAGTCTCTCTATCACGCCAAAAAGAACAGACAGTTAGGAAACTTATTAGTTGAAGCAAATCTTATTATTTAGGATGAAGCCCCAATGAATGATATGGTGTGCTTTTGAAACCTAGACATAACGCTAAGAGACCTGATGAATGCACCAGAGCTTCTATTCGGGGGGAAACAGTCATATTAAGTGGTGATTTCTGCCAAACTCTACCAGTAAAAAAAGGAACTACAAAGGCAGAGCTAATCACTACTTCTATCGCTGAATCATACCTTTGGTCGCACTTCAAGATTTGCACATTGAAACAAAATATGCGATTAGGAACAAAAGCGTTCAAAAGCTTTTGCCAAATGGCTTATTGACGTCGGCAATGATGAAATAGGGGAACCAGACGAAGAAGATGATCAAGACAGCTCCTAGGTTACATTTCCACTGAGTATTCAATAAGCGCCGATGAAACAGGACTCTCACAACTCATTGATTTTATTTATGATGACATCACACTGGCCACACCAACTGCAGGGTCACTGCAAGAGAAAGTAATCGTGTGTCCAAAAAACACGACTGCAGATGCTGTGAATGCAAAAATTATGTCTAACATCGAAGGCCAGAGTAGAACATACTTGAGTAATGACGAAGCTATTCCAATGGGCAGAGAGACAAGCGAAACATAATTGCTTTACCCAATGGAGTACCTAAACACTATCACATTCCTCGAATTCCCACCCTATGAGTTGGAACTAAAGGTGGGATAACCAATTATGCTACTACGAAATGTAAACCTAGTAGGAGGTTTATGCAATGGTACAAGAATGATTGTGAGATCTCTAATGTCGAAGTTAATTAAGGCACAAATCATCACCCGAACAAAAATTAGCAAAAAGGTCTTCATACACAGAATTCCTCTCACACACAAAGATCCTAACCTTTCATTTACCTTCAAACGTACCCAATTCCCTGTAAAACTCTACTACGCAATAACTATAAATAAAATCCAAGGACAACGTCTTTCAAAAATCGGCATCTACTTACTAGAATCAGTTTTTAGCCATGGTCAGTTATATGTGGCATTGTCAAGAGCAACTTCACTAAACGGCTTGAAGATTTTGATAAACCAACAAAACAATCGATTACCCCACACTACCAAAAACATTACTTACAAAGACTTCCTCAAAACCATTTAAAAAACAAGATTATCTAACCACAACATAAGTACTCATCACTAGATATAACAACAATTGCTTAACACACGTAGTTTTTAGTGTTATAGACAGTAGATCCTTCAGCTACATGAAAAAACGACTATTAAACCACATAATTAGGAAAAAGACTATTAAAATGCTATTATTACTTAGTCTTCCTGCAACAATGATTAATAAAATGCTTTTGTTGTTTGTCAGCTCTTATAAAGAACCAGTTTACCTAGCTCCCAAAAAATGTAATCTCAATACCATATTTTTATACATGCTATTTTTAACTTCAGGTTCTAATTAAATGATTATATTCATATATGCAGGTGATTGAAAAAAATGTCACTAACCAGTATTACATCTCTGACAATCAGGCAAGAAAACTGCATACTAGAAGCAAAAGTATACCGGAAATGGATTTCTAAAAGTGTTCCAGACATGAAAGAACTAGCATTCTACTACATTCGAATAGACAAAGAGGTAAGCAATTAAAATTTAGAAACCCTACAGTCACTATAGTTACTAACATACTAACAAAATTTCATACGTCTACAAAACAACGCAATCCAAGCGAATATGGACATCAACAATATAAACTATTTTGATCCATTACTCACACCACAGTCCGCCTATAGAATCTTAAATTTTATTTGTGAAAAAACAAAACCATATCATCAAACACTGGAAAACCCAATAAGTTTGAAGTTTGGGAAGATCACAACATTTGAGATTCTTACAGGAAAAGAGTATGAATTCCTAGAGCATCATTTTGAACTGATGGCATACAACCAGCTGGCATCAAGGGTTCCTTATCGAGACAAAAACTCGAAAATGATATATCCAATCCTAACACGTAACACACAATAAATCTATATTCCAAGATCGAATATATAATGCAACTACTAACACTTACAATCAACAGACTACCTAGGATGCATTCGGTCTATAAGCGACGCAACACCGTTTAGAGATGCAAACGTAGGTCAGAAGTACCGAAGAAAAGTAGACATTGAAAGCCTGGAGTAAACAACCCTATTTATCAACTAAATCTTGCCTACACATACATCTTGCAATTTGTAACAATATAGTTTACACACCACTCACAAATACAATTATTCTCATAGAGTGGAAACATTTTTGAGTTTACAATGTGGGATGAACTTGCAAAATGATGAGGTGTCTTTTTATACACTATTTTGGGGTCATTTAACCCCTTAAATCGTGTAAATATGCCCAGATTATGTACTTAATTGTTGGTTTTCAGGTTTTTAACACTTGGATGACATTTGGAGGAAATACATGTGACTTGGGCTCATTTGGAGAAGAAACGGACAAGACTACGGACGTATACTAAATCTCTTAAAGAATTATGCATACAGCGCGTGGAGACAGCGTCGTAGGCATAAAGCGACGTAGTCGCAATCTTTCTAGTGACGGGGTCAGGAAAATGACGATGGCGTCAGGACGTAACCGACTTCAATCAGACCTAGAAGATTCTATCTGGTGACGGCGTCGCGACTACAACTGGACGCCATCGTGACGATTTCTCTATATATATTAAGCCGAATTTAGGGTTTTAAGTGTGTAACTTTGTATAACTTTTGGGAGCCGAACCCTAAGTATTTTCTCAGCTTTTATGATAACCGGTAATTTGCCCAGGGTTAAGTATTATAAAATATTGTAATTTGGTATTTTGAAGTCTTTCGATCTTGTCAGTTTTCCTGATAAAAGCAGAAAAGTTAACTTCTGTTGACTAATTTTGCGTAAAAATGGTTTCGGTTTAACCGGGAGTTTGATATGGTTTTGAGTTCTTAAATGAAACGATTTTGATTTGTTTTTCTGTTTTAGAGTGGTTTTGAAGTTTTTTGTGCTTTCCGGGAAGTTTTCCCGCGTTTAGTGAAAAATCATCACGTAACGCGTACCGGCATGACAGTTTAGTTAAGTGTGGAGATTTAACAAAGTTAAGAATGTGTTAATGGGTTTATTTATTTAATAAATTCATAATGATAAAGTAACGTTGGTTTAAAACGTAAATCGTGAGTGTGAGATTTGAAAGTTATAGGAAACGGTTGTTTTCGTGATGAAATTTTGGTTGAAAATAAGTTGTCAAACCATATTTTGTGGTTCGAAGTGTTTTTAAATGGATGAGAAAGGTTCGGTTAAGTTTTGTTAAAAATTCATGTTTTCGGTCCAGAGTCGGCCGACAACGGTTGAAAATGGATTTTTGTAGCAATTTAATGTGATAGGTGTCGTGTGAATAACCTAGGTTTATGGAAAAATATTTTTAAGCACAATGAAAATAATAACTAAGTTCGGTTGACGTTTTAAATAGATGAAAATTGAGTTTTTAAGTGATCCCGACGCAAAAAGGAAGACCCGAGGCCTCCTAGGATGCTTGGACGCCTAGAATGGATAAGAAGGGACAAGAAGGCTAAAAAATTTGCTAGGATGTTCCCTTGGTACACAAATATTCCACCACCTTAACCAATTTCTCATTCATGCACCTCGTTTTGAAAATCAAAAAACACAAAAATCTCTCCCTCTCTCTCTCTAGAATCGGACGAACCACAAAGAAGAAGAAAACAAATATTTTAAAGATTTTCTCAAGAACACGGGTTAAGAATAGATAGTAGGTTGATAGTTAGTAAACGCGGGTTATATAAAAGGTGTACGAATTCGTTCCTTTCGCGTCAAAACCGAACCAAGGTCATCCAAACTTGTAAGTTTCTAAACTTTGTTAAAAGTTGTACTTTTGTGGCTATTATGGTGTTAAAACACTAGTTGTACAAGTTGATCGTCGTAAAAATCTAATCTTGGAAACGAAAATGTAAAAAGGGGGTGTTTGTGCGTCGGCTTAAAAAGAAAGAAATGAAAAGAGTTTTAAGTTTGAATAAAACGGTTGTTGTGGTAATTTTTCATTTCATGAAAGTGGTTAAAAAGGGCTTATTATGAAGTTTTGCTTATTCAATAAGCTAGGTTATAGCTTATTTGGGTTTATTTGTTTTCGGTTTGGGCTTGGCCCAATGAGGGTCCGTTTGGTTGTTTGGTTTGACGCCAAGGTGGGCTCGGCCCACTTGGTTATTTGTTTTGGATATTGGATTTGGTTATTTGATTTGGATATTGGATTTGGTTATTGGATTTGGTTATGTTTTCGGCTTATTTTTGAGCTTATGATTTCGGCTTATTTTTGAGCTTATGTTTTTGGCTTATTTTGAGCTTATGTTTTCGGCATATATTTGAAGCTTATGGCTTATTTGGTTTTCGGCTTATATAATAAGCTCATGGGTTATTTGGTTTTCGGCTTATAAATATATAATATTATAAGCTTATAGCTTATTGTTTCGGCTTAATGAGCCATGGATATGGGATTTCGACTTATGTTGTTACGTCTTAATGGGCTTAAGGTCCATTGGGTTTTGAATTATATTTTGAACTTATGTAAAGAGGTATGGACGAAGTTTTGCTATCGGGCTAATTACTTAAAGATCATAATGGGCCATAAGGCCCAATAACAAGAAAAATGAATTTGTGGACTTATAAATGGACTAATGGATTTGGTTTGGACTAAGGGGGATTTTGTTGGACTTGTCGAATGTAAATGGAGTATTTTGTTACGGTTGGATAAAACGTGTGGAAGGTATTGATATAGTGTTTTGTCAGAAAATGTTAGGTTTGTGAAAAGTGTTTGGGATTAAGGTTTACAACCTTGGAAAAAGTCATATAGATGTACGGGTCATGCCGAATTTTCAAAAGAAATTTATACTTAGAAACTTTGCTTAAAAAGGGGTAAATTTTCAAGATTTTAATAAAAATTGTTTTTTTTACTTGGAAATTTAATACAAGACAAAAGATATATTTTCCTCGAAACCTTTTCTTAAAGCCGTTGTGTCGATTTGATTTGAAGAAATAAACGATGATTCTCATGGAAGATTAAGTGTTGAGGTAAAAGATATTGGTCATGGACATATTGAAATAGCGAGACGTTGTAATTACCCCGTTAGCCCGATAATAAAACAAAAATAATAATAAAACATTATTATTTATTTAAATTATTAAGTATTTATATATATATATATATATATATATACACACACACATATATCGTTTCGATTTCGGAAATGCGGATTTATTTATATTCGGCTTTTGAGTTTTTACTCATTTCTTTTCGTCGAATTTCTGCGGAGTATTTTGGTCAATTGTATCGTTCAACGATTTTAGGTGTTTGAGCTATATTGTATTGATGTCGCACTTTGCCCAAGTGTTTTTGAGTCATTTTTGCGTAATTACCACACAACCATAATATGAGATAAAGTTTTGATAATGGGAGAAGGTTTCGGTAATGAGATGACAATTTTTGTAATAAGTTAACATTATGAGATAACGAGTTTGGAATGATATGAAGTTGAAATGGGATTTTGGGATGAAAATGAGGAATTTGTGTGAGTAAAGAGGAACACTTGTATAATAAGATAATTTTGTACGAGTATTAATAAAGTGAGTATATATTAGGTTGTTGCCGGGTACCGTTGTGCGCTTGCGTAGAAATTGTTTGTGCTTTTCCTTATTTGATATTGTGCGGTTGCTTTTTATTGCTGATTGAGGTGAGTTCTCGTAGCCCCATTTTTACTGTTTTTCCGTTAGGGGAAAATGATACTCAAATGTGTTTTGAAATGTTTTGAATTGATCTGTGCGAAATGTGGTTTTGTTTTTGTGACAAGATATGTGCTTATGACTGCTATATGAATATTATGTGTTGTATGATTGTTTGGAGCGGATGGGTACGCCTACCCAGTATTTGTGTGGTTATTAGAGAGGATGGGTACGCCTATCCTGGTTTGTGTGTGGTCCTGCCCTAATTTTAGTGCTCCAGCTGGTAGGCCCTTTAGGTGCGTAAGTGACATATGGTTATTGATTAGCGGTGATGCTAAGGTTGTTTGCATATATTCACTGTCATATAGCACTATTGTCCACTGTTGAAATATTGGCACAACTTTTGGGTTTAAGGTCAAACCTACGAGCTCCCCAACATTATTGTTGACGTTTTCGAGTATCATTTTTAGGTGTGTCAAATCAAAGGTATATGAATGGTATTGGAAGAGCAAAGATGTAACCCAAGGGAACTGGGTCGAGATGGGTTTTGATTATTCAATTTTGTCAAGTCTTAACTTGTAAAGATTCATGTAAACCCAAGTTTTATTATTGTAAATTGTAAAGTGTATGATCTTGTATCTTGTGCGATGAACGGTATCGTGGCATTCCCGTGTTTCCGCCACTAACGGGGTGTGACAGATTGGTATCAAGAGCCAAGGTTATAGAGAATGCTAGTATTTATAAAATAAAATAAAAGCACAACTATAACCGGAAAGTGAAGTTAGTTTTTAGTAAAACCTCGAACATGGTGAAAGTCAAATAACCCGCGCAGTTCATGGTATTATCTTAAATTACGCATAGCCTGATTAACTATGCTTAATTCATGAAAGACTATGAAATGATGGGGTTAGTTTTCTAAAGTTATGTTAAAGGAGGGAAGGGATGTGTGAGTAATGTGACCACCTAAAAATGATAGGATGCAAAGTGATGAGAACACTTGTGAATGTTGAGATTGAGATCATGCTGATTTTAGGATTTCCATGCTATCTTAGTAGTAGTAGTAGTGTGCGATACCTTGAGAGTGTAAGTAAAATTATCGCGGATAGCGATGATTGATTGATTGATTGATGTTGGTCATGCTTGCCTTAGTATAGTGCGTGTTGCCTTGAGAATTTTGTGGATAGCCGCAGGTAGCAACGTGAATTGAGAATATGCTTTTGTAGATTATGTGTTTTATGTGGTGACCAGTTGTGCCTGTTTAGTATCGAACCTGGTCGGTGTTTATTCATTGTTCATATTCTTTCCGGTATATTTAATATCTATGAAGATATATATATATATATATTTATAATATAAATATATATATATTATAGTATATATATCATATATATATAATAATATATATATATAAATATATATATATATATATACGGTTACAACCGTCTAATTTCAAACGCTATAATGATTTGTATATGTAAGCGTAATGATGCTGATAATTTGGATAATAATATTTTATACTAATACCCTTTTATCGTGTTATCACAGGATGTCTACCCTAGTGTTTCTTGACCCAGAGATTTCCACCCAGGCTGACGGAGCTCAGAGCTCTCGAGTGCCCGTTGTTAGGTTCATGAAAAAGAGTCGGTCACCCGTGTACTGTCTAGAATAGCATAGCTCGTAGATGTAATGTAAGCGTATGACTTATGGTTTTGGGCCGAGTCTTTACCCACATGTAAGCCCACACCATAGCCCATTTTCTAGGGCATGTACCTTACTATATAAGCCTCTTTCCAACCATGGAAAGAGGTTGGTTCATTTTATCAATAACACACATAAGGTTTTTCTCTCACTGGAAATCCTCTCATTTCTCTCTCAATAAATTGGCCAACCCCTATTCTTTCCCTTGTGTTATGATATCTAACATCCTATAATTAGTATCAGAGCCCATGGGATGATTAGCTAGATTGTGTGTGCGTTTTCTTGGTTAGTTTAGATCAAAAGTTTGGTTTTTAAAGGTTTATAGTCTTGTTCTTAATTTTCTTTGATCTTGACGTTTGTGGTGTTAAAGTTTATATTTTTATAGTTGCTATAGCCTTCTAGTACTAAGTTATGCAAAAGAAACCAAGCAAAAAACGTTCAAAAGGGTGATTTTTAGGCGTTTTTAGGTGAAAGTACAAGTTTTTCTTCCCAGCGAGTTAAGTCACTGTTTGAAGATCTTCGTGGCAAGTTGAGGTACTGTATTGGTGAGTTGTTAGAATAGTACATTGTGTGTCAAATAGTACTGTGTCAGCGACTTTTCTTCTTGTGCAGGTAGCGATTTAGGTCAGCGAGTTAACCTTTCTTATAGGTAGCGAGTTGGATCTAGCGAGTTACAGGATATTTGAAGACAAATTTCTAGCGACTTGTGAACAGGAACTCTGCCCATTTGGTTTCTTGCTAGCGAATTATCAAGTCTCTTCCACCGAGTTACGTCTAGCGAGCTACAGGTTATTTGAAGACACTTTTCTAGCGACTTGTGAACAGGAACTCTGTCCATTTTGTTTCTTGCTAGCGAGTTGTCAAGTCTCTTCCAGGGAGTTACAGGGCAGCGAGTTGTGAGCTTTGGGATATTTGTACTTTTAGACAAATTTCAACCTGTAATGTTTACAAACTTGAACAACATTTCACCACTTCAAACACTCAATCACTACTTTTAACATACAATCACTAATCATTGTACCGATCAAAGTTTATCACAATACAAGTAATCAATCATGTCTAGTAATTCTGATGATATTCAAGCGGCCGGTTCTGATACCCGCCCTCCTATGCTCGATAGGACTGATTATGACTCATGGTCACAAAGAATCCGGCTGTATTGTAGGGGAAAGGAAAATGGAATTTACATTCTTCAATCAATTGATCATGGTCCATTTAAGCTTGGAACCACCAGGGACACACTTGGAACCACACCTGAAGGCGGTGTTCTTCTTGGACCAAAAAGGCCTCGCACTTATGTTGATCTTAATGACAATGATAAGAAACGATTCGATGTTGATGTCCGTGCAACCAACATTGTGCTTTAAGGATTACCCAAAGACATCTACAAGTTCATCAATCACAACATTGAAGCAAAAGCTATTTGGGACAATGTTAAAATGCTTCTTGTCGGATCTGAGCTCACCAAAGAAGACAGAGAATCTTAGTTGTATGATGAATTTGAACATTTTAAGATGCTTCCTAGAGAAAACATCAATGAGTACTATGTCCGGTTCCACAAGCTCGTCAATGACATGAGGAATATCAGAATGACAATGCCCAACATTCAGCTAAATTCTAAGTTTGTGAACAACATGTCACCTGAATGGGATAGGTTTGTAACAGCCATTAAACTAAACAAGGGACTGATAGAGACAAACCATGAACAGTTGTACGTATACTTGAAACAACATAAGAAGCATGCTGCACAAGATCGGCTAATTATTGAAAAAATCACTCCAACTACCAATGATCAACTTGTTTTTGTCTCAAGCGTTTAACCCTATGCATAATCGTCACATGTTCAGTCTTATCAATATCCTCCATCATCAACACCTCTTCAGTCACCACATGTCCAATCTCTTTAGTTTCCCTAATTTGCTGAAAATTCCCACCCTGACTCTAGATACACCCAAACTGATGAAATACTTGACACGCTCACCAAACAAGTTGCACTTCTTGCACAACAAACAACCAACTCCAAACCTCTTCTAACACCCACAATCAAGCAACAGTTCAGGATGGTAGGATCGTGGTTCAAAATGTTCAAGGGCGACATAATCAAAATCAGAGAAACTTTGCTCGGGGAGCTAGTGCAACGAGAAATGGGGGAGCACAGAATAAAGCTGGGAAAGCCAATGCGGGTCAAGGAAAACCGATCAAGTGTTATAACTGCAATGGGCTTGGACATATCGCACGGAACTGTACTCAGCCGAAGCGTCTACAGAATTTTGATTTCTTCAAGGACAAGATGTTGCTGATGCAAGCTTAAGAGAATGGTGCAGTACTAGATGAGGAAGAGCTGCTCTTTCTGGCTGGTGAACAAACCAACACTTTTAATGCAGATGTAGATGATCAACCAGTTAGAGACTTAACACAAAATGATGACAATAATTTCCAGGCAGATGAATGTGATGCTTTCGACTCAGACGTTGATGATGAACCTACTGCTCAGTCAATATTCATGGCCAATTTATCCTCGATTGGGCCAACAAATCTATAAGCCGGTCCATCAAATGCATCTATCTTATCTGAGGTACATGATCTGGAAAATACTATTGATCATTGTGATGATAATCAGGACAAACATGAGACTCATAACGAAGTACAACAGAAACATGTCATTGACTCAAATGGTGCCGATATGGGTAAAAGTAATGTTATTCTATACGAACAATATTTGACAATCAATGAAGTTTTTGTTGAACCAAGTTGTGCATCTTCTGTTCCGAATGATGCATATGTGTTGCATGATAATAATGCGTATATTCCTTATGACCCTTTAGTTACTGAACTTAATATATATAAGCAACAAGTTGCTATGTATGAACAACATGCTAAGTTTGATCTGAAACTTCGTGAACAGAAAATGGATGAACAAATGAGTATACTTATTCAAGATCGTAATAAAAAGGAAGAAAATCTTAAGAAGGAACTTGATTCTGTTAAGTTACAACTTAATTCGACTATTAAGAGCAACAAGATAATTGAGGAAACTGTAACTGCTTTAAAACATGAGTTTAAACAGAAAGAAACCAAATTCCTAATTGATTTTTCAAATCTGAAAAAATTAAACGATAAACTCGAGAATAAGTTATACTTACAAGATCATTCCATTCAAACTGTTCACATGATGCTAAAACCTAAAAAATTGTATGATCAAGATGCTGTAACGGCCATAGGTGCCCAGAAACCTTTTTACCTCAGAAAGGCTAAAATGGTTCAACCGGCACATTATGATGGTGATGAAATTTTTAAGACGCATCATGTCCCTGTAAGTGTTACATCATCTGAGAAAGACCTAGAGATAGTCAAGATTACTAGGCAGAAAATAAATGAGAAAATGAATGACCCTATGTGTGGAAAAGAAAATTAAAATTATACCTCCTAATTACTCAAAAGAAAATTTTCTTGCCACTTTCACACCACATACCCAACTAACCCCTGAACAAGTATTTTGGTCCATGTGACACCCGTGATTTAGGCAGGTTAGTCAATCCGTTAGAGTTGGCTAAGGTATTTGTGTGTGTGCTTATTTTGTGCTTTATGTGGTTTGTTTGTGTGATTAGTAATCAACTTGAGATGCGTGTTCATCTCATTTTTTTTATTAAGAATGAGTTATTTGATGAAGAATTTCCATTTTTAATCACTTATAGTGATAATGGAAATGAGTGGTATTTTGAGCGAGTTGTTTTGGTTAATATGTGGATGTCTAAGTGTTGGATTAAAGTGGGAAGTAAGACCTATAATGAGGAAATGAGTTTTGTAAAATATAAGTGTTTTTAGTGGACTTTCTATTTATAGAAAGTGAGTTTGTGAAATGAAAAGTTATTTATAGAAAGTTAGTAGTTTGCGTTTATGAATAAAGGTTTACTCAAATTAGCATAGATTTTTGTAGAAAATTAAGGTAATGTAAATAATTAAATAATTAATAATAATAAAGAAAAAAATATATATATAGATATAGGCCGGTTAGAAAGAAAAAAAAAGGGAAAAAATAATAAAAACCTAATTATACTAAAACTCTAATTAGGAAACAATATATATATAATAAAAATAACCCTATGAACGAAATTTTCTTCCTCCCTATTGAAAGAACCGGTCGAACATCAAGAAGAGAAGGAGAAAAAAATTAGGGTTTAATCTTTTGAAGAGAATTCAAGATTTAAGGTAATCAATAACTCTTTTGGTTAATTAATCCTTTGATTTAATCTTTAATCATGTAATAATTATAATGATGGAAGTAGGGTTGTTATAAATCTGTAAATTAATGAGTTATAAACATGTTATAACGATTAGGGTTTAATTAGGAGCATATGGGTGTAATTCGTTAGGGTTTAGATCGCGTTAGAACTTGATTTAGATTACGGCAAAATTTAGGGATGTGTTGTTCGGCTGTTATCTCGATGATGGTAATAGCTTTTGTCAATTTTCCAGTGTCTATGATTTAGCTCAGAGATTCTAGTTTCCAGAACATCCGGCTTTGAAAGTTTTTAAGGTCGGAAAGTCATTCAAATGTTGGTTACGAGAAAAGTTGTTAAAGCAGTAATTCGGGTCTGATTTAGGTCAGATTACGAGGTGTAAAACCTCCACTCAAAATTTGAATTAGGATTAGCCAACCAACAAGAGTTTCGTTTTATGTGTCTATTAAAAATCCCCCAAAGGAGAGCTTCTGATTTGGAGTCTAAGTATGGTTTTTAGGTCCAAACTTTTTAGTGTGCGATCAGATCTGAAACTGAGTAGTTAAAAGTTTGATTTTATTTGGGGCACTTAAGAGTGGAAATAAATTAGTAGAAAAATCTTGGAGATAGTAAACTCATGATATTGAACCTGTGATTTTTGGTAAAATTTATAAAGCTCAGTAGGTATGGTTTAGAAAATGGTAAAGTGATGTCAAATTTCTGCGTTTTCGGGTAAATTGTAAGACTTTGGAAAATTGTGTAAACATGTTGGTTAAGGTTGGGCATGGTGTCGTGGTGACTGATGTAGCAATTTATACTATATATATAATATAATATAGGTGAAAATAAACAAATCACTTTTATAATCTAAAAAGCAATAATTTTAAATTCACAAATAAAAATATATATATCCGGAAGTATCGGTTTCTCGCTTCGTTATTCACAATGTTTAAAACCGGACCAGGGTCGTTATGTCCCAACGAGGCCGCGAATTTGAAAATCGAGTGTCGGTTTGGAATTTTTATGCTTGAATGATCAAAGATTTGATTTAGATTTCTATTTCTACTAAATTAAATGGAAAGACATATAAAATCAAGCAAACAATTAAGACATTTAAAGATTTAAGCTAAAAACGTTAACGGAAATTAAAAACGAACGTGACTTAAAACCTAAATTATCGAAATTTAATCCTAAAATGAGTATTTAACTTTTTATAAATCCTAAGTGACTAAAATGTAAGAACAAAGAAAACTAAACCAAAAACGAAAGCGTTTAAAGCTTAAAATCACGAAAAACGTGAACGGGATTCAATCCCGTTCTTTAAAAATTCAAAATCTAAAATTCTAACCTTACAAAAGCAAAATTAAAAACAGTTTTAAAAAGAAAAATTATATTTTTTTGATTTTTAATAATTTTTTATGAATTAAAAACAGTTTTAAAAAGAAAAATTAATTAAAAATACTAAATGAAATGGGAAAAATCTGAAAAAATTATGGAAAGTAGTTTGAAGTGTGTAGAATCTTGGAAATATAAAATTGTGCGATGTGCTTTTTGAAATAAGCACGAAATAAGCTGTAAAAGGGCTGAAAGGCAAAATGCTAAAAAGGGTTAAATATTAAATTTTGTAAACTAGAAATGAAAAAGACCCTAGGGCAGTTGGTGAGTGTATGTTGTGTAGGAATGGTTGAGAGGGTATATGTCTGGGGTTCGAGCCTTGCTCACACCAGACTTCCCCTTTCCCATTTTTTTAGAAACTTATAAAATAAGTAAAAACAACAAGCTTTTAATAAAAACACTTTTTACGAATCTTAAGAATAAGCAAAAAATAAGATGTTAGAAAAGTTGGCAGTTTTGCCTTTTTAACACTAAAGAACAAGGGGCTAAACTTGGCTTGCTTTTTTAAGCACCAATAAGCTAACAAAAAGACAAATAAGCTAAGACAGGCATTGTACTACACCTAATAAGCAAATGTGAACAATATTAAGCCAAGAAATCAGACAGATAAGCACAGAAAAGCAAAATGAGCTTATTGGCCAAAATGAGAGCCAAACAGCCTAGGGACAACTTTTGGGCTTATTTTTAAGCTTAAAATTGGAACCTTATGGCTTAGCAGCTTATAGCTTTGAAAAGCTTAGTCTATAAGCTACAAGAATCAACAATAAAAAATGGGTTTGAAACACATATAAGCTAAGAAAAGGGCTTATGAAAAGGTCTGAACACAAATATTTTACTCTTTTTGGTTTTCCTTCAAAAGACAAAATGGCTTAATGCAGCCTTAATTTTAAGTAAGAAAAACAAGTAAAAACCTTAAAATAAGTTGAAACAGATGAAATATATATCCTATTGAGCTTATACACAAAAACACAGATCTTAAAACCACTTTTAACTTGCCTAATTCTCAGATTGAAAATTCAACTTTTTAAACTAAAGAAAACTTTGACAGATAGACTTAGATAACAAATGACAAAAACAAAAGTGGCAATAGCATTCTAACTTTAACTTATAATACTGCATTAGGGACATAAACAAGTGTAAACAAACATCTATGAGCACCTAATCATATAGCCATATAAGAAACTTAACGAAACCCACAGATTCAAACTTTGAATCCATTAGACCTTACAAGAGTTATTTTAACTATGACAACCTTTTAAAACCGATGAAATAACTTTAAATGAGCTTCTTAAATGTGGATTAGTGACCCAAACCAATACAACCATAATTTTGACCCATTTTAAGCCTTTTGCCAAACACCCCTTAAGACTTTGAATTCATGAACATAAACTTAAACATATTAAAAGAAGCATCAATCAATATCAAATAAGCAACAATAAGAATAAATAAGCATAAACAAAACAGAAATAAGCATATATAAGCAGAATTTAAGCAATGAACAGTAAATGCATAAAAATAAGCTAAAATAGAAAATTTAAAACTCACAAGGGTCCACAGCTCTTGGCAATGATTTAAGCACTCCAAACCAATCTAACAAGATTTAAAAGACAGTTTAAAGTAAATGACAGTAATTAAAGGAAACACTTGAAATTTCATTAACTAAAAAAAATTATAATGCTTGAAAATGTAAATGACAGAAATTTAAAATGACAATATTAAAAATGGTCTAATTAGTTTAAAAAAAACAAGACTAAGGACAAAAAAAACATAAGCTACATTGAAATATATTTATACTAAGATCCTAGGTCTTCAAGTCTTCATGTGTGCTTGTTTTGTGAGAGGAAAAGCAGCTGTGTTTGTTATGTGAGGTAGTCCAAAAGCTCAATCTCACCCATCAAATATGAGTGTTCACCAAGTCAAGTGATCAAAGCCCTTGGTTTTCTTGTCATTGTACTCTGTCCAATAGAAATTTGAGGTATTGCTAACATGTAATTTTTTTGTTTTGTGGTGGGTTAGGGTGGATTATGAAGTTTTGTAGTGGAGTGAAATGTTTGTCTGGTCATACTATAAGAAACAGACACACAAATTGTGTGTTGGGAAGATGTACAGTATCTTTGGCGCTTTTTTTGTTTAGCTTGAAAGATTTTGAGGTTTGGCAGAAATGGTCCCTCAAGGTGTGTATTAGTATTGCAGTCACAGTCCTTTTGGTTTATAAAGAAGTTTATGGGTTGGCAGTTTCAGCCCTTCAATGTGTATCATGTTATTGCATGAAAGGTCCTTGTGACTAACTGACTTAACCGTTAAGGCTTAACACAGTTAAGTAGTTTGGGCTATTGGTATGATTTTGGGCCGAGTATAGTATAAAAGGGTATTGGGCCTATTTTGGTCTTCATAATGCACTAATGGGCTGACCCGGCCCATTAAATGGGTACGGGTGGGCTCATTAAGTATTTCTTCGGTTACGGCTTCGGCTTTGACCTTTGACTTTGACGGGGTTGACTTTGACTTTTTCACGTTTTTCCATTCCGTGCTCGGTTTTGTCATTTTTGGCTTTGTTTTTCGTCCTTTTCTTTGATATCCGTTTCCTGCACAATATAAGTGAAAACATACACATACAATGTATTTTTGGTATGTTTTTGGTCATTTAAGTCCGGTTTTAATGGAAAATGGTATGTGTAATTAAGCACATACCAAAATCCCCCATATTAAACTATTGCCGTGTCCTCACGCAATGCTATAAGTAAACACTTAAGAAAACTCAGACCCTCAATCCCACTCGACTAATAACCTCAAAAAGTAGCTAAGTGTTCATCGAGGGGAATTAAAGAATCAATAGTTTAGATAAGCCCCGTTTTGACCATTTTTAAATATTTACACTTATTCCCACACATATTTTTGTAATTTTCCTTTTTCTTATTTTTTTTGTACTTTTCTTTTTAAGCAACTAACTAACCTATTTGACTTTCGTTATCTTATAACTTTTACGGTCATGGAACAAGACGCGTTTCAATCCTAAAATGCCCCAAAACGGATAAATTAATCGTTTCCGACTTTTCACTTATTCCAACCAAGCTTAAAAACAAAATCACCGTTAAATATAAGTTAAGATGCTAACACTACTCATATTTGTAACTTGTGAAACTTTTCACTCTCGAAATTTATTATATCTTAGGTGAATGTGCCATTTTTAATTTCAACCATGGATCAACGTTTTGCAAAATTTCTATGCTTCACGTTCCACCCGAGAATAATGAGTTTGTAGGCGACATCATCCCATGTAGCGACTTTCGTCTCGGCACATCCCAACCTTGCGGCTAAGTGACCAGGCTTTTGACACCCCACAGAGACTTGTATCGGGACTCAAGGACCTTCGGTTTCAAAAACTCTTAGGTTTCCCATTTACACATAGCTTATTTAGAAAAAGCACAACTTAAAATGAAATAGTCTAAGTTCAAAAGCATATTTAAATTTAAGAAAAAGATATTTTCCCTATATTTATTAAATCACATTATTTCACACTTAACATTAATATAACCATGATACAATGTAAATCCTTGACCTTTTTGAAGGCTGCAACATCGGTTGTGAGCCGGCAAGATGCAACAAACTTTTATCAGCCCTCAGTTTATAATTATTATTCATCATTTTTTTCAACAAACTTTTATCGGTCTCGGATTATTATTCTTAACTAGCTTTCTTTAGAAGGCTGCAACATCGATTGTGAGCCGGCAAGATGCAGCAAATTTTTATCAGCCCACAGTTTATAATTATTACTCATCATTCATTTTTTTTTCATTTCATTTTTATTTTACACTTTATTTCACAATATATAGAGAATACTTCTCTTTGGAAAAATTTAATTATAAATTTGACTAAGACAAAATATGCTATCGAGACATTTCCCTCATTCAAAAATTGTTGATTTAAGTTTAATTTTTAAAAATAACACGTATTATTAGTCTGGTTAGGAGCTTATGGGAGAAAAAGCCACAAATTACACACATGAGCTTGTAAGATTTCCAAATAATCCTTGTTTAGCATCCAACTCATACTTAACTCTTACATTTTTTTCGTTCTTCGCGAAGATCCGCGAATGCTTATTCTAAAAGTTAACAAGCTAGAGCTCAACATGCTTGATCGAGTCAAAATTTATTCTTATTCTACCCAGCAGAAAAGTCAAAATTGTGACAAAACACTATTTTTATTTTTGAAAAATTTTAAAATTTTTCATTTTTTGGTATTTTGGTGGTAAAAACGGGATTATGCGAAAACAACGACTGCAGGCATAATCAAATCAATAGATTCCCCCATACTAGAACTAAACATTATCCTCAATGTATTTAACCAGGGACTGATTGTTCCTTTTACCAAAAAAAAAACATTGTCCTCAATGTTTAAGAGGGACTCTACGCAAATCTAAGGCCGTTGAATTAAGTATGACTACAAAGATAAACGAGTTAATGGACAAGTTTAGGATAATTGTATTCCCAAATGAAGCTGAGGATGTGAAGCTCTTGTAATCGAAGGACAAAAACGGCGAGCACGAGAGACTTCAAAATCCGGGCAATCCTGGACATACATCATAAAACACAAAACACGAGAAAGAAAAGAGGTGAGCCTCCTCACATAACACAAAACACTTATTCATTACTACTACTATAAATATATTAGGATAAGCATGGGTTGCCACCCACGAAGCGCCTTGGTTTTGTTAACCGAGTCACAAGCTCGACTCGACCTCGAATTCATTGGTCCATGGGGAAGCAAGTGGAAGATAAAATCTCCATAGGACTTTCATTCAAGTGGTTTGGATAAATATTGAATTTCATGAAAGTTCCACTCCGATGAATACAATCGGCATAAAAGAATGATAAATGGAGATGCTGGGGTCAAAAATGGTAGATTCTTCAATCCCGTGTGATAGAAGATATAGAGGGAAAACGGGATCCGTGTTTTTGATAAAGCAAGAAAGATCCATACAACATAAGCAAAGAGAAGATTGGTCATCCTCGAATGGTAAATTCACATTTGTCGTAGAAAAAATGTTCTCACGAATCCCGGAGTCAACAATACTAGTCAACTCACCCGGATCGGGCTCACTCTTAAAATAGAAGCAATCATACTCCGGTGGAGATATGATGTGAGCGAGTTCATCGGCGAACTCCTCATGATAAAAGTCACTCCTATCGGCAGGAGGAAACGGATCATTCGAAAGATCAAAGACAAACGAATCATATTTAGAAAGAGAAATATCAGAATGAGTAGTGGTACTGCCACTACTCTTCTCTTCAATATGATCGTCATCAAAATAGAAAGCTTCATAACCCGGAAGAGAATAATCAGAACGAGTAGTGGTACTGCCACTACTATTCTCTTCCAAATCAAAGCAGAAAGTTTCAGATTCGGGTATAGAATTATCAAAGGTGTTAGTCTCCTCCAAGAAAGAGTTAGGAAATGTGGAGGGAGACTTGGTCACAAAATCAGAAGATGGAGTTGGATTAGTATCTAATGCTTCGATCTTAGCAATAAGAAGATTGATTTTCGATAATTTTTCACGAAGAATATCGTCCTCAATCTTTCCATCTTCCGGGTGAAAATCCTTCACCTCCCATATGCTGACGAGCTCAGAATCAGGAGGTGATGTATCGACCTAATCGATGTCCTCATAAGAATCATCATCACTCAAAGTATAATCATTGTTAGAATCGATGACAGTTTTAGAATCATCTTTAAGAGTTTCCGGAGGGTGAGGAAAAGAGTTATCATACATCAAATATTCAATAAAACGGATATCTTCCTTCGGATCAGATCACGTGTGTTGCTTCAATCACAATTTCTTCGGTGGAATTGGAGCAATAAAAGCGATGTTCACCGGAACGAACTCCAGCGATAATGAGATCAATCATTAGGAGAAGATATCACATTATCTCATGATTACGAAGCTGATTCCAATTGGACTAGATTCAGCATTAAAATGATCATTACCATATCTTAGTGGAATTGAAATGATATCATCTAACACCTCATCCTTTTTCGGAGAAGAATCATCACAAACGGGCAAATCACATTCACCTTCGGATACACCATCGGACTCACTTGGGGTATGGATAAGGTCCTCAACACTAGACTTTATCAATTCGTCTGATTCCATTTCTGGAATAGTGTCGAGATGCTCATCCTCCATTATAAGAGAGTCTGCTTTTGGTAAATCGGGTGGGATTGCGGAGGAGAATTTCTTGAGATATTCTTGTGTAGCAAAAGAATACTCGTCGTCATCATCATCGTAGCAAATGGGAATCTTCCGATATTGCGAAGGCTCGGGAGTATAAGTATCAAGATTAACCACTTGTTCTTGCCGTTGTTGTAACCAAGTTTAAAACGTCTCACAAAGCTTA
>BQNB010024116.1:0-49388 GCA_026074375.1 Tanacetum coccineum
GTACGTTTCGTCGGTTATTCCTTGCTTTGATTTCTCATATGAATATCATATTTTGTTTAGGAGTTCTTGGTCCCTTCTTTATACATCGTTTGGTTTTGTAACATGGTTACGACATGTTAGTACCGATGTTTTCTATGGTTTTATTTGGACGGACGAGTCTTTATGTCTTCTCTTGGTTTGCAGTGTCTTTGCATGAGTTGAACTGGTGCGTGTTCGTTTGACTGTTGTTCTGATTATTGGTTTTGGTATATTTGCTCTTTTAAGAGAATAGGTTGTGTTAAAGCCTTACGGTATTTCGTTATCCTTTTTGGTATTACAATGTCTTTTGTTTAATGCTACGCATTTTAAAAGTAAAATCTTTTGGAAGTATATCTTGATGAGGTTTGGGAGAAAACGATATTTTATTATTATTCATTGTATGAATACATCGTGGCACTGGTTAATGTTAACGTCTCTATATAACTATGAAATTCAGGTCTAAAATAACATTTATGATTAAGATATGTCTAAAATGATTATTACAAATAAAATCTGAAATTACTTATTTTATGCTTGATAAATCTAAATTTTTCTAAACATGTTAGAAGTCCATGATTTTCCTATAATAACCATGTTTAAAATAGATTTTTATGAAGATTATATTCAAGACGATTTCGAGATTTAAAATCAATTTTCTTTATTTTAGACGACTTTCTTTATTATTTTTAAAACAAATTGTTATTAACAGTATTTTGTTGGTTCTTTCGAGTAAAGTCAATTATTGTTATATGAATTCTATCTTCTCATTTTGATGGGTATGGTCAATTGTTAAGTGTTGTGTTGTCGGAGCGAATTGTTGATCCTTTCGGTTGCATTTTCTGTCGGTACGTTTATTCCACCCTTTTTCTTTTAAAGGTTTCTCATGAATTTCGGTTTGCATCTATTTGCGTCTGTGAAATCCCTTATACGTTTCTAGCCTTTCATTTGATATCCGTTGCTACCCTACTCATTAGTTCGTAACCCTTAGACTTCGGTTAAAAATGCACTCTATTCGGCTAAGTCACTCTCCGTGGGGCGTTCGCGTGTTGTTTGTTGGGAAAAAGGACGGTTTACTTTGTATGTGAATGGACTATCGAGAGTTAGACAATCTGACCATTAAGAATCTCCCCGGGATCAACGACTTGTTAGATTGTTGCAAGGATCGCGTTATTTCTCCAAGTTAGACCTTGATCTGGTTATTATCTGTTGAGAGTGCGTGAAGAGGATATTTCAAATATTGTACTTAGAGCGTGGTATGGACACTTCGGGATTACAATTATGCCTTTAGGATTGATGAAAACACCAGCGGTTTTCATGTACTAAATGAACGGGGTGTGCAAGTTGTATTTAGAAAAGTTTGTTATGGTGTTTATCAAGGATATCTTGATCTACTAGAAGTATTAGGAGGATCATGAAGTTCATTTGAAATTAGTTTTGGAAATGTTAAAGAATGAGTAGCGGAATGAGTAGTTGCTTGTCAAGGGTAAATTTTCCAAGATTGCTAAACTTCTTACTACATTGACACGGAAGAATCAAAAGTATGAGTGAGGTGTTGCCTTGTTGTGATTTTATGATAATGTATGTTATTGATTTAAGGTTCTTATGAGCATGAAAGTCAGGGACATGGTTGGTTTTGAATTGATGGTGTAAGTGATGTGAGATAGGTGTTAGATTAATTACTTCAATGTATTGTAGCCTCGTGTTGGATAAATTGTGGAATTGCAAGTGATGGCGATCGAGTTATAGGTATAAAATATAGACTGTTTTAGGACAGCAGATAAACGGAGCTTGTTCCCCAAATTTTGTCTATAGCTACTGAGTAAATTTCATATTTGGTTAGAATGAGTCTTAAGCTTCATATGGTGAGTTGGATACTCTTGTAACGATTTCGGATGAAGGAGTTATGGTTATTTTACGGTTGCGGACCAAATCTAGAGCTGCTGTTGGAAAACATGTCTTGCTCCAGGTTTTTGGATAGTAGGCCTAGGTTTTAAAGCATGGTTAACAAATAGACATCATAAGCTTTTACCTCCAATTGGAATCAACTTGACTGCTATTGTGGAATAGGATATATGGCCAAAATCGTAAGCGTTCGAAATTCAGAAAACTTTCTGGTTGGAGTTATGATTAGTAAAAATTTATTTCCCGTTGATTGGTAAATGGGTTGATTGATTGGCCAAATGTTATAAAAACTAGACTTAAGTGGCTTTCTAGGGGTGAAAACCTCACTTTTGTAATTTTTATAGTTTAAGAGATTCAGTAGCATGAGGTTGATTAAAATTCTGCAACAATATTATCAATTGCTTGATGGATCAGAAGATGTTGTGGTTTACTGTGATGCGTCAAATCAAGGATTAGAAAGTGTACTCGTGTGAAGAAATAAGGTGATTGTGTATGCCTCGCGGCAATTGGAAATTTACGAGAAGAACTATGCCACGCATGGTTTAAAGTTGGGTGCAATGATCTTTACTCTTGAGATGTGGAAACATATATTGGTGGCTAGGTATGAAGAAAGATATAAATACGTATATTATTAGGTGTTGTGACTTGCTCAAAGGTAAAGGCTGAACATCAAAGACCATCGGGTTGCTTCATCAACAAGAGGTATCTGAGTGGAAATGTGGCATATTACTATGAATGTTATCATTACGTTGTTGAGATCAGATGGTGGATATGGTATAGTTGAAGATGATTATGGGTTGATGTATCAGATATGACGAGAATGTGTATAATTGACTTTGGTGATAGTTGGGGTGTTCATCTACAGTTAGTTGAGTATCATAAATGTTGGGTGGTGTTAATTCTTAGTAAACCTGAAGTCGCGTTGATTCTTCAAAAACGTTGAGTTTTGTAACAACTCATACCTTAATTTCAAGACAGTTCTGGTTTGATGAGTTGCGAGATTAAGATATGAATCAAGTTGTTACACAACTTAAAATTTTGAGGGGTTTCCTCGAGGACGGGCGAGGCTCAAGTAGTTGGATGTTTCTCATTGGTTATAGTTATCATTTGAGTTTTTAATGTGCTCCATTTGAAGCGTCGTATGGAAGGAAGTATAGATCACTTGTATTATGGGCTGAATTGGAAAAGGTTATCTCATTGGACCCGATTTGGTACAGGAAATGTTTGATAAGTGGTGGTTATAAGAGAAAAACTCCAAGTGGCGAGAGATCGTAAAAAGAGTTATGCGAGCAGTGGACATAAGTTGGTTGAATACGAGATTGGAGATAAGGTGTTGTTAAAAGTGTCACCATGGAAAGGTGTAATGTGTTTTGAAAAAAAAGGGGAAAGTTATCGCCGAGGTATGTCGGACCATTTGAGATTCTTGAGAGAATCGGCCCTGTTGCTTATCTATTAAGGTTGCCTGAGGAATTGGCTGATGTGCATGACACATTCCGTGTGTCAAATTTGAAAAAGTGTTTAGCCAAAGATAGTTTGCATGTATCGTTGGATGAAATTAAAATCGACAAGACTTTATGTTTTATCAAAGAACCAGTAGAGATTATGGATTGTGATGTTACGAGTTTAAAGCGTGGTAGAATACCTATTGTGAAGGTTCGATGGAACTCTAAACGTGGCCCAGAGTTTACTTGGGAACGTGAGGAGTATATGGAATCTAAGTATCCCCAGCTATTTGTTGATCGTGTTGATGATCAGACTAGTTGAATCTCGGGACGAGATTCCCATAAGGAGGGGATACTGTGACAACCGTGGTTTGAGCGGGTTAGTTTATACCTTTAGACTTTAACTTATTACTCATTTTGTGTGATTCTTGTGTGCTATGTGATCTTTTTGGTTGTTAAGTGGTTTATATATGTGCATTATATCATTTTAGAGGTAAATGATTATCTTATTTTATGTGCATATGAGTTGGAGATAAGTATTTCATTTGTTCACGTGTGGTGATAATGGAAATGAAAGACGTGTTGCATGCATTGCTACGTCAAAACTTGATTTTAAAGGTTAAGCGTTTATTGAATATGGGTGGCTTTATGAAGGAATGATATGGTTGAAATATGGAAGTTTGTATCAAACTTTCCATAAATAGCATGTGAATTTGGAAATGAAAAGTTATTTTTAGAAGGTGCGGTTTATTGCGGTTATGTATAAAGGTTTACTCAAATTGGCTTAGGTTTTTATAAAAACTTAAGGTAATGCAAGTAAATATGTAATTAATAATATATATATATATATATATATATATATATATATATATATATATATATATATATTATGTATTTTTATAAGTTTTATAGGGGGCCGATCGGTTTTGGTTAAAAATAAGGGTTTAAGGTGGCAAAGTTTGATTAAAAACTAGAATAGTATAGAGGGGATTAGGATTGCAATTAAGATATTTTAGATTAAAAACCCAAAACCATAAATTTCATCCTCCCATTCATTTCACGAATAATAGCAGCCCCAACAAAAAAAGAACATATTTGCCTACATATTGATCAAGAAAAGCTTGGATTTGTTAGGGTTTTTGCGTAAAAAGGTAAGTGTATTAACCTTTATTAATCTTTTAATTCATGTAACATTAATTATGGTGGAATATGGTTTTTATAAAATTTCAGATAATAATGATTAATTAGGTTTTGTAATTATGATTAGGGTTGAATTTGGGTCATAATCATGCAAGTTACATGTTAGGGTTTTCATGAAATCTTGATTTAGGGTTGAGCAGAATTAGGCTGTGTTCACGAGCGATTTTCTCCATGATGGAGAATGATATTGAAGAGATTCTTTTTTTTAAATTGTAGTACTCTGAGTCTTCTTTCCATAAAATCTAGCCCCAAGATTTTTTGTGGTCGGGAAGGGTGTCAAATAATTTTTATAAGATAAGTGTGCAAAATAGTAAAATTTTTGACGGGTTTTAGTTAGGGTTTTGATTTTTCTAAAAATACTTAGACACCTTATTAAGGGCTAATATTCACGTGGAAGTCATTTCATATGTTGTGTGTGACCCCTGATTTTTGGCTAAGTATGGGGTGGTGTTTAAAAAAAAAAATAAATATAAAAAAAAAAAAAAAAAAAAAAAAAAAAAAAAAAAATGGTCAGCTTAACATCAACTTTTAGGTGTGTCTGTTACAAGCCGAATTTGATGGACATTGGTGTTATGTTTTTCTAAAGGTACTTATAAAAGAGTATGAGCTTTGGGGGAGTAATTGGGGGTTCATAAGTCATATTAGAAACCTGTGGAATTTTGCAAAATTATAAAGATGTATAAGTGGTGCGTTTAGGGCGTGCAAGTGAGTCTAAAATTCTGCTCAAATCCAGAAAATTGAAAGTGTAAGAATAAAGTGTAAGCTAGTTATGTAAGAATTTAAAAAGGTACAAAATGAGTTTAGAACATTGATAGATCGCTTAGAATCCATTATAGTTGAGGTTACACCTTATTGGAGTGATGACCAAAGTGATGTTAATATCCATACATTTTGTTGTTTAGATCTTTGTGAAGCTTCTTGGAACCTTTTTGGATTAAGTTAAGCTAAGATGAGATATTATTTGGATCTGAAGAATTTATTTGGATCTGAAGAGTTAATCGATATAATCGATACAAGGATCAATTAAATCGTTTGATTATGGTTAATCAATTAGATCATGAGGTTAATCGATATAATCGATCGATTATTGTTGACATCGTGAAATTAATCATTCTTGATTCCCTTTTTGGGAGTGGGTTTTGTGCTATGCTCCATGGCTTAGTGATCAATTGGAGTGGATTTGTGGTATGCTTCATGGCTTAGTGATCAATTGGAGTAGTTCTGCGATAGAGACGTCTCGTAATCGTGTGAAATGTGTATTGTTTTGGATTGGATTTATTTGGTTTTTATTGATAGCTAATATGGTACTACCATTTATTGTCTTGGCATTGTTTTTATTATCACAGTAATGAGTTTAATTTGGATTTATATCTAGTCTTAAACCTATGACTCTTCACCAACTTTATGTTGAACGTTTTTTAGCATACATTTTCATGTATTCAGTTTGAGACTAATGATTACCCTAGCTAGAGGAAAGAAGTAGATAGAGAGACTATTGTTTTGCCTACTAATCATGCCTAATAATCTAATGATTTGATTGGTTGGTTTGAAAAAATGATTGGTGGGAATTCAGAGAGAGAAAATACATAAAACACATGAACAAGTGATTTATGCATTAGACATGAATTTGGGCATGCATTTTAGGTCTAAATAGCACTACTCTAGTTCTAATGCTATTCAACCAATTTTAGTCTTCACTTTTGCAACTACGAGCTTTACTTAGATTAGACGAATATTCGTGAAAATCAATGATATATAAAAACAAATAATTATACATGCAAACTTTGGTTTTGGTGTGACCCTTAATGCATCACTTACGGGTTCAATTTGTAGTTATTGCTTGAAAAAAAATTATGGGTTATAAACACAAAAATAATAAAAGTTTAAGGATTTAGAGATTGAACGTTATTTAAGTTTCTAACCATATTTAATTTTTCTTAAATTTCAATATTCAAAAAAAAATATACATCTTTGGCTTTTATATATAGTATAGATAGCTCTAATTTATTAAATGGTGAAACTTTTTAAATCTATTTCGAAGGACAAAGTTGTAATTCGTGGATGAAGTAAAGAGTTGCGTTAATACGTCACGTCCCATGATAAAATGGTTATAAACTAATGTTCGCTCGTCAACACTTAACACATCTCCCATCATATATAGCTCTCGTCACCATTCATTTATTTTTGGAAAACCCCTTTTGGCGACACGTAGTAGCAGTAGTATGAGCAGTTAGCAGAAGCAGTAAGCAGTAGCTGTTTGTTTAAAAAAGGTGTTTGGTAACGTAGCTGTAAGCTGTAATTAGAAAATGTAAAATTACGAAAAAAGACATATAACCAGATTAAAGAAATTATAAATTTTATATTAAAGGGTATAAATGTAATTTTATAACAAACTGCTAGGAGCAGTTCTGAAATGCTTCTCCAAGAAGCATTTGAGATTAGAACGGTTAAACAATATTCAAATGCTTGTTGAGGTGTTGACAAACAAAGTTTTCATCTAAAATGTTTTCCATTTGTCGTTTTACCGCTCCAAAACGCTTGTTGCCAAACACAACCATTGTGATGTTCATATCATTTATTTTTCAATAGTAAATAAAAGTTCTATATTATTTCTAAAATTGACAGAATAAAATACGCAGAAAAATGGCATCGCTTGTAAGGGGCGTGGGCTTTCCAACGGATGCCAAGGTCGCTGAAAAATCTTATATGAAATATTATAGTTTAAACCCCTTTAATATGAAATATCAACATTTATTAACCTCAATATAAAAACATACACACTAAGATCACAAATTGCAATAACTTATAAATTGTTGTCATCACAAAGTTGTATCAGCTTTTTTCATATAACTTACAAGTAACTAACATATCCAAAAACACCCTCTCATTAACCTGCATTTAACTTACATTTTTTAGACCAACTATTTTTTTCAAAACAACTAATATTTCATTAATATAAATAAAAAAATAAAAAAAGGAAAAAACAAACCTTACAAAATTTAAAGAACATACGAATAATAAAAACTACGTCGACGACTACGAACATCATTTTTTTGACACATTTTCTCTTTTTCATCTCGATGATTTCGAGATCTTCTCCCGACAGCCCATCTGTTTTTATTGTGAGAAACTACAATTCTCCAACTTTATCATCGCCCGATCTTTCTCTTGAGGAACCGGTGGCTCCGGCTCCCGTCGAAGGAGGACACGCCGAGCTATTCGGCGACTACCAGAGACCACGTCCCTTGGGACGTGCGACTAAGAAAATCAAAACCGAGTTTAGACTCAACAGCCATTTGTTTAAGCATAACCTAAAAATCACACCTCACATTCACACATTATCGTTTTAATATTAAATGCACTTCAACATCGAAACCTCATCAAGCCAACTTTTGACAGCACCACATACGCATGTTTACATTTAGGTTCACATGCTTTATTAGCTGAAAAATAAATTGCTATTTTATAAAAACCATTTTTACCACAAAAAAAGCATAGATAAAAACCTAAGAAACCATAAAAATGTAACGTCCAAGCTAAAATAAACATCCCTACTTTATAGATATTCCCGTTCGATAACAAAAAACATTACGATACCAAGTTACAACGACCTGACATCTGCACCATTTCACTTTTAAATACAAATAAAGCTTGGAATGTCCAATGTTGTAAACTGTTACAGTTAAAAGTAGGATACAAACCTGCATTATGAACATAATATTTCGCGAAAATTCTGGCATCCGTCGTGCACAAAAATGTAATGGCACCGACATCATCGTAGATCTGAAAACCTAAACCCAGACATCAGATTATACACATATTAAACCCTACAACTATCAAATACATAGAAAACCATAGGGCCTCACACCAATATATGTTGTAAATCATTGATGTTAAACATATAATACGTACATGTCCTCTACACACCATGTTCAATATAACTTCCGGCAAGCAGCATGCACATAACAACATCAACATAAGAACTCATAATGCAAATTCATACGTAAAAACATTTACGTAGACAACCAAATGTAATTGTAATGACTGAATTACAATTATAGCGCAAATCAATCAATCATCGTAATATGATATGAATTACAATTCCTTCAACAATGCCAACCAAACACGATTGGAATGTAACATATTACAATTACAGCAGATTATAATGAATTACAGCAAACCAAACTGCCCCTAAAATAATTCTGAGTTCAAATCACCAAATTAAAAAAAACATAAAAACAACAATATGCAAAAACTATAACATACAAATCAACACTTTTTCAAATCATCAATACAAAAACCGATCATTAAAGTAAAGAAATAAGAAGGCAGCACTTACATGTAGCGGCAAACGATCATCGGTCGAACATTAATCCTCCGGATCCCGTAATTTTGTGTCGGTAAGAATGTGTGTGTGTGTGTATTGGTGATTGTGTGTGTTGGTGAGTGTGTGCTCATCCCGCACTGTGTATATCAAAAGACCCGACCCAAAAAAAGACGCCCTGAACCCGGCGTTTAGGCCAGCCTAGAAACACCCAGCTAGCCCAAGTGCAAAACGACTTTGTTTTTGCACCCTCAAAAGACCGTCGTTTGTTTCGCTATTGTATATAAGGGTAATGGCTTATGGATTATAGTTTAATACCAATGCGAAGCTGGAAATGGAAACCATTATATTAGGGAGGTGATTTTCACACTTCTTATTTTGATTAGGTCACTCACTGTACAAGTATATAGAGCACATTGTAAACACTGTACAACTATGTTATGCATGAAATGGAGTGTCTCAAGCAAAACCATGAGTGTGCAAATCAATTCTCATTATACTACCACTATCATCACATAACCTCATGTAATCTATCTATATTATATTAGGGAGGTGATTTTCACACTTCTTATTTTGATTAGGTCACTCATTGTATAGGTATATAAAGCACATTGTAAACACTGTACAACTATGTTATGCACGAAATAGAGTATCTTAAGCAAAACCATGAGTGTGCAAATCAATTCTCATTATACTATCACTATCATCACATAACCTCATGTAATCTATCTATACTATATATAGAGCACAAATGTTTTTTTTAAACTTAAAAGTTTAAAAACGAGTAACATTTAATCCCAAAAATACCCCTATAAATCTTAAATTCCCGCATTAAAATTCAAATAGTGCTATATAAATAAATAATTTCTTTGAATGTATTTCCACCAAAAATTTCAAAAAACGTATGACAACTCTTGACAATATTTTTTAATTGAGTTTCTATAATGTTTTAGAACCACCTAACAACCCAAGTATAATCTTGCAAAGTGTTAGACCAGTGGGTGCAATAACGAGCCACGCTCGTTAGTCGCATGTGGATGTGCGTTGGCCGCACGTTACTGCACCAGGGGTGCGTTGGTTTGGCTTCATTGGTTATCCAACATAGCATTGGTTTTTTTATTATTATTCTTATTTTAATTCGGCCGTTGTTATGTAACGGTAAAATTTTCAATTCTTTTGCAATACAACTTTATCTATAAAAACCACTTAAATCCCATATTTTTTAACACACACAGACTTTATTCTAATTCAAATATCGACAATGTCTAACCCAAATGATATATTCTTCAATTCACTCTTCGGGATGCCTCCTCAACCTCCCAACTCGGCATCTTCTTCAAATCCCGCAACACCTTAATCTCAACACTCAATCTCATCCTCACACTATCTGTTAGTGCAAATATTACGATATTTAATCTATACGGTCTTTTTATATTTTGGTGATGACAAACATGTGACTTGTAATACGTAACGTAAAGTGCGCAAGTTACTCGTAATCACAAATCATCAATGCATACATGCATCTACGTTTCTCAACGTCTCAAGACTACATCAACACCGAGATTTGTTTGGAAGTTACTTGTTTACACAAATCATCAATGCATACATGCATCAACATCTCTCGACATCTCAAGTATGCATCAAGATGGACATTGGTTTACACCCGACGTAAATCACATAAGGTATGTACAAACAAGCATTAAACTTGTAGGATGATCAAAAAAATAAGTTTTTGTCTTAAACTTTACATTTTTATAAATGTAACAAAATAATTTTTTCAAAAATTAATTAGGTAAATTATTATTTTTAATTATAAAGAAATGTCTTATGTGGTAATTATTTCAAAAATCAAAATCTGATTCTTTTCCCCCCAAAACATGTTAAACTTTCAGCAGACAAGTTTGTCACCACAAAAAGACAAAAACAGAAGCGTCTGTCGGGGCGATCCCTTAAATAGGCCGGCGGCCCCCTTAAATATCCGGCGGCCCCCTAATATATCTGGGACCGTCGTTTCTTGACAGGCAGTTTTTCAACTCTTATAAATAGTGGGCCACCTCCAACTATTTTTATAACCTTTTTGCACGAATTTCTTTCAGTTCTTTCTCTCTCTAGATCTCACTAAATCTCTCTAAATCTTTGATCATTTAACTTGTTTAATCTTGTTTAAATGTGATCCAATCTTCTATCCTTTCCTTCTTTTCTCAAGTGCAAGAGAAGAACTTTTGTCATCATCAAGATACGAAGTTATGTAGTCAAGTTTAGTTTATTTGTAACATTTGTTACATATAGATCGAGTCCATATCTTTCATTCTTGTGTAGTTGTGTAGATCCGGATAGTGTATAAATCCGGAAGTGTTGATGGTATGTCGGTTAGTATTTCGGTCCTCAAAATACAAGTATGGGTGGTAGATTGGTTCTAGCTAAGATTAGGACTCGACATTTAGCTTAGTGTCAGAAAATATTGTAAGCGACGCGGTTTATGTGTTTAGGCCTTAAAACACAAGGTTTGTTATGTTGGGCCATAAAACATAACGGGTTTGGTTGTACCCGAAGAAGAACTCGACATCTAGCTTAGTGTCGGAAAATAATGTAAGCAACTTGTATGGTTTTCTCCGCCAAGAAGGGAGCTTGTTGACTAGTGAAGTAACTCTCGAGTTGGGTACTCGGGGAGTGGAGTAGGGCGAAGAGGAGCTTCGTGACCGAACCACTATAAATCATCGTGTCCGGTTTGCATTTCCTTTTACTTATCTCTTTACGCTTATATTTGCATTTACCGCTTTATATACATGCATGATATAGATGATTGTGTGACTAGTAGTTTATATTGTTGTGTTTATATTTGTGTCATGGATATTGTGTTTATGGTTATGTCATTGAATATGCTTTACTACCATATGTATAGTTATTGTAGAACTAGTATTAACACTCTTCATATTGTGTCACCATTGATCGGGTATTTGATACAAAAGATTTAAAGTTTTTAATTGGAAACGTATTCACCCCTCACCCCTCTACGATTTCCACAATTGGTATCAAAAGCCACGTCGCTCTAGTTTTCAAAACAAATGGTTTTTAAAATAGAGTACGATCCATGTATCAAATTACCCATGAAGGGGATTAAATATGAAAAGTGTTTTGTTGTTTGATTCGTACTAGTTTTGTTATTTAATATACTTTGTATACTAGCTTGAAGGAAAATTTTCTCAAAAGAACTTGGAAGTGCCAACTTATGTTTGTCTAAGTCGTAAGAGTAGAAATGATGTCTAAAACACGAAATTTATGTGCCGGAACAACTTTTTAAAGTCCTATGTTCTACAGTTAAATAACCAAATGATTTTGAACAAAAAACGTGTTTTGGGGTCACTGGTGGCGGTCCCATAAATGTTAGGGCGGCCTCCAAATATATCTGGGGGCCATCACCTTTATGGGGGCCGTCTGTCTGTTTCAGCATAATTTGGCAAACTTCAAAAAATCATATAAAATCAACCATAAGTCCGTAGAAGTCGTGCCACCCGCCATTTCAAAGATAATTGAGTCTACTTTCATTTAAAAATACTTCCAAGTCTTCATTCTAAACTTAAATAAGTCAGAAATGCAAAATACTACATAGTGGTCAAAACTTTAAGTTCCGTTTTAACGTAAAACTTGTATTTTACATTTTCCTTTGAGTCGGGCATTTAATTGATATATCTTTGAAAAATAGTGTATTTGTCCTTTCAAAATATCTATCTTAATTAATTTTTGAAATGGGGAGGAACTATTTTATTTTCAAATCAAATCAAGCTAAGTATACATCGTTATATCTAATACACAAAACAATGACGAATATCCTTATGTGTATGCTAGATGATTATGTGTGTTTACTTTTGTTTCAACTTGGTTAATAGATATTAATAAGTAATCATTACTATTTTTAATTGAGCTAATCATATATCTAAACACATATGCAATGTATGCTATATGTATGTTACTAGTTTTTCAGATTATGCCAATAGGAATTACGTAAGATTTCTTGCGTTAAGTTGCAAAATTGTTTGTGCATTGCATATAGGCATAGATTACTATATTTACAAGTGTTACATAAACATCTTGTTGATCATTTTGAGTGTAGTAACCCATTTAGGATTGAGAGTTCAATAGTTTGTCAAGTGTGTGGAAAAATAATGTTCTAAGATCATATGTTAAAACCCATCACTAAAATATTTCCAACACATTAACTCTCTTCCAACAAAATATCTAAATCTTTTCATCATCTTGCGTTGTTTGACCTTGGGTTGGTTAAACAAACAAAAGATTGTACTAATACATTGGTAATTAAGTAAAATAAAATGTATTTTTAAACTCTGCATGTGCTTGCATTGTTCTAACACACACATAATTATATTCTTTTTATAAACGTATAATATTTTACAAAAGATGTATGTTGTATAAAAATGGTTAAGAAAATCATTTATATACTCATAAAATGTCAAAAACTATGCATACTATACATATCAACAAATAGTTTTTCGCACAAGCAAAATATATGACAATCTTGAAGTAAGAAATTAACTTGTCATTATTCATCAACCTTACCTTACAACTAGTCTTAGGATTAATAGAACACACTATGAAAATATTTATTTGTTTTCTTTTAAAAAAGAGTGTTCGTGAGGGTCAAGAAAGATTTTGAATATATATCGATTCATTATTCAAATTATGATTGAAATTATTATCGAATCTAATTGACAAGTTTTCGAGTATGGACAAGAAATCAGATTCTTATTTGTCTAGATTTAAGATTATATCAAAATATAACAAGAGATATTATCTTAAACCTACATACTCAATCACACTCGATTGATATGAAAATAACGACATTCCTTTCCAAGACGATAAGAATATGCATCGGATCATAGCTCACACTTGTGTAGATGATGTCATATTGAGTCTACTTATTCAATAGTTGTGTTCTAAATATTTGGCAAATATATGCATAAAATATACAATAAAGTAGGATTGACGACTTAAATGTTTCACCCGAAATACTCAAGTAATTTACCTTGCAATGCAATTGGTAAAGTCGTTGTTTCCGAAAAGCCAAACATGAGCAAATGCACAACATATGTAAGTTTGCTCAAACAATTCAAAAGCACAACTCAAAACTCAAACTATCTTCTCATCAAAACTCTCTCTTAGTTTACCAAATAAGCATAATATTTATTCTTTACCAAATGAGAACCCTTTAACCATCTAAGGTTAGGATTAAGAAAAATTAAACATATTCCAAAAACCATTATCGTGCTTTCTTTCAATAAGTGATCGTAAGATGATTTCAAATATGAAGATGATTATTATTTAAACTAGATGATCTATGCCCTATGCGAGACGCTATGAGCAGATCTACAAATTTGCACAACGTGAAATTCAATAAGAAAGTTCCCCTGATAGTGCTAGAAATCCAACGTAATAAGCCATAACTTTTTTAAATTTTAACAATTTAACTTATAAAAACTCTTTTATGATAATGATTTTAAATGAAATCTAAGCTGACTTAAAAAATTTCAAAACCAAGAACCCTTATAACTTATATAAGCTTCTCCTAATAACCTAATTTCAATGCCATCTCCCAAATAGTGGGTAAATGATCCTTGTCCAAATTTGGCACTCCACGGATTGATGGATCCTTCGTCTTAGATTCATCTTCGGCTTAGGTAAATCCGCCCTATGGCATTAGATTTAAAACATCTTCTTTTTGTGAATCTCTTTCTCAAAAGTCCAACATACATGTAACTAACTGGTATGCATTTAATTACACATACCTTTCACCATTAAAATCGGACTTAAATGACCTAAAACGTACCAAAAATACATTGTATTTGTATGTTTTCACTTATATTGTGCAGAAAACGGATATCCGACAAAAGGACGAAAAATTAAGCCAAAAATGACAAAACCAAGCACGGAATGGAAAAGCCTAAGTCAAAGTCAACCCCGACAAAGTCAAAGCCAAGAAGTCATCGAGTCAAAGAAAATACAACTTTAGGGACCAAATTTGCCAAATCCTAAAGTTGTATAACAAGGATAAATACTATAAGGACTGGAGTTGTAATTATGCCGGATATAACTTTAGGGGGCCATTTTTGCCAAACCCCTAAAGTTATATAACAAAAGGACCATTTTTGCAAAACACCCATATAACTCTTGCGGACCATTTCTGCCAAAGTTCAAAACCTTTTATAACCCCACAAGGACCAAGCATGTAACAACACTTATAACGTTGGAGGGCTTATCCTGTAAATCCACAAAACCTGTTATACCCCAAAGGACCATCTATGTAACACAATGATACAAACTCAGGGACTCTTTTTGCCAAAACCTGAAACTCATACCCTGTCACTTTACAAACAGAGTATAGTACTCTCATTTCCCGGCAAACACCATTAAACACTGTTCACCTTCGTTTTTGTCCTCACCCCTGTAACACCAAGCCAAAAACCATAACTCCCATCCTTCCCCACACCTACAAGTTGCCAAGACAGCTTGGCAATCCCACAACAGCTTATTGGCTACTCAAAAACGAAGGGTCTTGATTTAAGAACTTGGGCTCCAAGATGAATAGATGGCTGTGATTACTTTGGGTTCCTCTCTCATAACAAAAACACACCCCTTGGAAGCACACACGAAAGAAACACACCAAGGACTCAAGCCTTTAGTATAAATAGGGTAGTTTGTAGCTAGTTACCAGGGGTCGAATTTTTTGTAAAAGCAACAACTTGTAATATCAAAAATTTATCCATCCTTTAATACTGTCTTTTTAATACATTGCAACTTTAATTTTCTGTCTTTAAATTTTTTATCATTTATTTTTATGCAATTTACTTGTTTTTCCCTAAATTCTTGTCATTTAAATTTTTGTCTCTTAAACACTGTTTATTAGAAGCTTATATATAAGCTTGTTTCATTTTTCTGTCAAAAATATCAAAAATTCAAAAAAAAATCTCAAAAATATAAAAAAAGAAGAAAGCATGGAGCAAGGTTTATATTGGATAGCCTTGGGTTTAGAGCTTATGGTAAGCATCTAGGGTTGTTTTATAAGCTTTTGAGAAGCTTGTTTCATAGCCACAATCTTTGGATCCTTTGTAAGTCATTCTTTTAAATTTTTGCTTATTTTCACTGTAGCTTAGCTTATCATGTGCTTATTGTGGTTTTTTATTGCTTATTTGTCTGTTCTATGCTTATATGTGTTTCTTTATTGCTTACTTATCTTTGGTTCAAGTTTTTAAGTTAAACTGCTTATTTGCCTTTTAAACTGCTCATTGCTTAATTTCTTGTATTTAGTGCTTAATTCTGTTTGGTATACGCTTATTTATGCTTATTTGGTGTGCTTGTTATCTGTCTTGCCATATCCTAGCTTATAACTCCTTGAATCAGCTTTAAACTTTGATTTTCATAGTTAAATGGGTGTTTGGGATAGTGGTCAAACGGGTCATATTGGGTTAAAAACGTAATGAGTCACTTGGTTTTCTTTAACAAGCAAATTTGAGTTGTTAGTAAACTGTTTTTCAAGAATTTTAAGTTCTATAAGTTGTTTTTAAGTTTTTCTCAATGGTCCTTTAAAACTGTTGGTGACAAACAGTTTCTTTAGTACTTATTAGATTAGCTTTCAAAAATAGTTTTTAAAACTAGTTTTAATGTTTTTTGTAGTGTCAAAATAGATTAGTCCAAGAGTCTTTAGTTTACTTATTTTCTTTCAAACCTGTCATAGGTTTTCTTAAGAGTTTTTTTTAGTTTCACACTGTCATTTTTAATTGCAATTATCAGTCATTAAAAATTGTTTTTAGCCTTTAACTTTTTGAATATAAGCTCATTAGGAGCTACTCTTCATCTGTTTTTCCCTTGTTTTAAGTTTTGAGCTTATTTTGTAACTAATTTTTAAGCTAGTTTATTGTCCTTTTTTCTTCGTAAAATTGCCCTGGTGCAAACAACCATGTTTATTGGCCATTTTAGCTGCTTATTTAATTTCCAAATTTTTATCTTTTTGCCTTTTTAGATAGCTCATAAGCTAAGCTTTAAGCCCATATAAGCTTTTAAGCCTAAAGAGCCCTCTAAGTGGCTTATTTTTAAGCCAAAAGTGACCCTAGGAACTGTTTGGCCTGCAGTTTTGGCCCTTGGGCTTATTTGAAATTTTCTAGCTTTTGTGCTTATCTGCTTTATATTTTTTACTTATTTCTGTCTGCTTATGCTTATTAGGTATTAGTGCATTTCTGTCCTAGCTTATTTTACTTTCACCCTTGCTTATTTGTCATCAAAAAGGCCCAACAGTTAGCTTAATTTTAGACCATGTGCTTATTGGCTTTTTCTGCCTGTTCTAGCTTATTGTCCTTGCTTATTTTTGTTTGTTTTAGCTTATTAGGTTTAGGTTCCCCTGGTTTTTGCTTATTTCACTCTGCTCTTAGCTTATTTGCCCTTTCATTGCCATACCAGTTAAGCTCTTAAGCCCTTAGTATATAAAATAGTATTTCTGCCCCTTTTGTGCTTATTTTTCTGGCTTATTTTTGAGATACAAAAAAGTTTCCTTTTTTAAATTTGCTTATTTTTCTTAGTTTTATAATTTTTTTTAAAAAAGAAAAAAAAAGTTTATATAAAAAGAGAGAGGCCCAGGTTTGAACCTGAGACCTCCCCCTTTACCTACGCCCCACACTCACACCCTCATAACCATTGTGCTTCAATATCTCATCCAGCTATTGTTGCACAATTAATTCTTTTAAGGTTTTTTAGCCAAATAGCCCATAAGCTGTTTTGGCTTATTTCGGCTTATCTAGATAAGCTGGTAGCCCTAGCTTATTTTTCATAGACTCAGCACACTTTTATCTACTTTTCACCATTTTCTCAGATTTTTCCATGTACGTTTACTATTTTTAATTATTTTTTCTTTTCAAAATTGTTTTTAATTCATATAAAAAAAGTCAAAAAATATAAATCTTTTTTTCAAAATTTTCTTTTATCATATAGGACCTAGGAAAAATAGATTTGCTTTCGTAGGGTCATTTTTACAAAATTTCAATTTTTAAAGAACGGGTTTCGGGCCTGGTTTTTGTTTTCTTCGTTTTCAACTTTTTAAGCTTCCATTTTAGAATTTTCTTTCATTTTTCTTTTAATTTAGTTATTTAGTATAATTAAAACTTAAAAAAATCACTTTAGGGTTTAATTTTTGATAATTTAGTTTTTTTTAACTCGCGTTTTTAAGTTTTCGTTTACGTTTTAGGTTTAAATCATTTTAGCTTTCGTTTTTAGGATTTCCTTAATTGTTTTTGCATTTTAATTAGAAAAACCAAATCCAAATCTTTTTCATTCAAACATCAAATATCAAACCGACTCTCGACTTTCCGATTCACTCCTCGTTGGGGATAAACGACCCGGGAATACAGCTTCCCGGTTTTATACTACAATTGAGATTTTTGATTAATTATTCCTTATATATATTTATTTATAATTATTTTTATTTATATATATATTAAAGGTGTAATTCGTCTTAATCACTAACCTTTAATAAATCATTATTATTTCTACAAAGAAACATTCATAAGATCCATTGAGGTAAGTAACCTTAATTGAATCTCTTGCTTAAAAGATATGCAAAGGTGCATTCTTTGAACACTCTCATTATAGAGCATTACACATTGTCACTCTTAAGCATACTCCTAGGTTCTAGATGACTCACACTCTCTTATACCTACAACAACTTGCTTGTTTTCTCATTTAACTTTAGAATTCCACACATCTTGATTAGGATTACGCGAACCGGAATTAAAGCATATTATTTGAGTCATGTTAGGCCCTCTATGAAAAGATAATACAAATTTTATCTTTGCTACACTTCATTAAGAAAATATAGGAATTCTATTTTGTCTAACATGAGAATGACTACTGGAGAATCTATTGCACTAGAAATTCAATTTGACCTAACGGTTGAATTGCTTCCAAGAGTGAAGTTGAGTTCATGGTATAACCCGTAAAAATATTCGTTTTTAGCCTGAATTGGGCACCACTAGTGGTAGTCTCATATTCATTCTCTAATTTGATTAAATGGCTCTTCTTAAATATGCCTATTGATAGTTTACATCGATAGACTTTGTATTTCATTAGGAGTGCACACTAAGCAAGTAGAAATTAGGTTTCTCCTTAGTCAATCTAGACTACATGCATTTCACATATGTGCTTTGAAATTTCAAGATGATAACGTGCTCCCACGTAATGCAATTATATGCTTTCATGTTTATCTTAATGCTTAACGTTTATTTACTTAGCTATTGAATACATGTTTGTTTTAAAAGCGTTTACCTTTTTCTAGCAATTTAGATAAATATCTCTTAGTTTATCTAAATAACACATGCTCTTAAGTGCTAAATACTAACATGTTTTACATGATGATTGCATTTAAAATTATCACGTTTTGTATGCGTCATTTTAAATGACTTACGTGTTAAATGTGCACCTACACTATGCTAGTTTAATGTATGACAATTTATATTTAAATGTCATATAGTCTTACACATTAATCTTGTTGATTATTGTGTTGATGCATGCTTAGATAAACTTGCATGCTTATAGCTATATATCTTATGCATCTAGGTATATATTTTCTCACACTAGAATATTTTTTTTCGTGTTCGTGTCACAAATGTAAAAAGTCAAATGTAACACCCCCAAAAATGGGTCGCAGCGGAATGTGTTTCCGGGAGCGTTACTTCATAATACCATTGCTCAAGTCATGAGAGAACGACCTCTAACTGTGTCGTTTGAAAAGAAATCTTGGATTGTCTAGACTCCATTGCACATCAAATAAGCCAAGCATCTAATTCACCTGAGAAAAACATGCTTAAAAGTGTCAACATTAAAGTTGGTGAGTTCATAGGTTTTTGTATAAATAACTGTAAATCCCAAAACTATATATATATAGGTTTACTGTGTTACAAGTTTCGCCCATACAAGACTTGCAACGCATAAACCTACATATATAGGTTTCCATAAAATATATATAATCCCAAGTTGTTCCCAAGTATATATTGTAATGAGCACAATATTCTAAAATGTTTCAAGTATATATTGTAATGAGCACAATATAACAAAATGTTTCAAGTATATATTACCACTTTATTCAAGGTAACGTAAAGATTCATATGTGTATAAAACAATGATTACGATTACTCTAAGTTCATGGAACTGCTACGTAGACTCATTATAAGTATGCCACTTTATTCAAGGCACCGTAAGGTTCAGATTCATCAGTATGTCGTGTTGTGCTCCGACAATGTTATAACGTTCGTTAGTTCGATCTCGAACTAGTGATAGCTAATCACCCGAACGGGAGTAGTCAACCCCCAATAGATCTATCTCATAACACTCGCGCTTACCCTCCAGGTAATTAACAGTCCACTCCACTTAAGCTAATCCGTAATCATTCGAGTAAAAGTCAAGTATGTGTTTACGTCCAAAAAAGTAAACCAAGTAGTGTATCTCATCGTGAGATATATAAAAGAGTATGTAAATCAATTTGTTATCAACCACATAAATGCATTTGTAAACAAGCATGTTCTCACCCCAAAACTTATAAAATAAATCATGTAAAACGTGGGGCTATGAACTCACCTTGAGTTCTGATAATCCAAATATCGCAGATAATCCGTCACGTAAAAGAGCGCATGCACCCCATATTATCATAGGTCGTATAAGTACCGAGTACTTAATCTAACAATATTGAATATAATCCTATAGTTGTTACATCGTACTATCGTTCGGGCTATCATAATTAAAGAGGTCATGACATTTTTGAATTTCGGACCTACTGGTGAACAGTAACTTTTACTGTTCACATCAGACGTGAGCTTTATAAAAATCGTAAAATCGTATTAGTCGTCGTAAAACCCGTAAATGTCTTATTTTATTCGTTATAGCTCCGTTTTTAACGATTCTTTTGAGGACGTTCTCGTATTGGAAATTTCTATACTTTTAGGAGGTTTACAAATTTGCGTTTTAAGCCCGATTCTCGCGTTTCTTATGCCCATCTTTTCGTATTAGGACGAGTTATCATAATTTGACATTTTCAATATTTTGACCCTCTGGTGAACAGTAACTTTTACTGTTCACATCAGACGTGTGCTTTATATAATTCGTATTTGTTGTCGTAAAACCCGTAAATGTCGTATTTTATTCGTTATGGCTCCGTTTTTAATGATTCTTTCGAGGACGTTCTCGTTTTTGAAAGTTCTATAATTTTATGAGGTTTACAAAAATATAACTTTCTGTCATGAATAGTAACTTTTATAAAAATAGTTTTATAAAAGTATTAATTGTCGTAAACTCGCGAAATTCATAACTCATTCGTTATTAATTGAAAAATTACGATTCTTATCATTTTGGAATCCTAAAAATATGTATTATTTATTAAAAATATCAAACTAGCTGTTTGATATAAGTTTTATAAAAGTCATTTTATAAACTCCGTTTAATTAACGTATAACTCGTTTTTAACGTAACTTTTTCGTTATTAATCCGTTTAACAAGTTTCTTACCTTTTCGGAATCGTCGTGATTTGTATTATTTTATAAAAACATAAAATCCCCTGTTTGGAATTCGAAAACCTACTGTCCCAAAATGATCTTTTATATAATTTATTTATATAATATGTTTTATATACTTTTTAACCTCACAATCTACCACAAGTCTTTTATAACTATATATATATTATATGTTATACATATAATAATGTCCATAAGTTCATATCTGTCCAAGATCATCAAGATCACAAGTTATTAACTTTACATGAAATCATAAACTTTCTTAATTAACTTTTAATTACAAGTTTATATATGAACTTTTTATGCTTAAACCGAGATTGTACAAGACTTATATATCCTTTATTTCATGATATTACCAACATCATAATATGTGAGAAAGTGTACAAAATCATAATCACAAGTAAAATTATATTTTTCATGTTCAAAAGTATTCCTAATGGTGATTTCACTATATAGCACATTATATACATAAAAACTCATAAACTAAAAGCATAAAGGTTTAAAGTAGACCTTATGATGTGTGATGATGATGATAATCAAGTGCTAAACCCTTGTTTAGCCACAAAACCAAAGCTTGCAAGATGAAACCCTAGATTAGGTTTAGAAAACCCTAATCTTTCCTTTCTTGATTAATACTTGAAAAAGGTTAGCCAATGCTTGGGATCACCTTAGAATATCTTAGAATGGATGTGTATAGGAGTGTATGGGTTGTAGAAAAATTGATATGGATTTGGTTTGGTCTTTGATTCTTGCCGTAGCATATAGAGAGACAAAAGGGAGTATTGTTTGATTTTTTTTTGCTAAGTGTTTCTTGTATGATTTCTCTTACTAGTAGATACATGTATATATGGTGCAAGACTTAGTCAAGGAGACATGGTAAGGTCTTAGGGATGGGTCTTGGTCTTGGTCTTGGTCAAAGAGACAAGGCATGGGCTAGGTTTAATGAAAGGTGTTGTACATTGACCAAGTTGTAAGTTTTCTTTCATTTTTCTTGTATAACTTTGTATATATTGCAAGAATTTCGGCCAAAGAGTGATATAAGTGAGATATTTTTGTAACTTTTATGTATTGGGTATAAAAGTGGGTATTTGTTGAAGCGTAGAAAAGTTTTGGTGGTTCCGGGAGTGCCTAAACGCAATTTATCGCGAAACGTATACACTTTACGTATCCGATAAAAATAAAATGAACAAAGTTAATAATTATTCTCAAAATAATTATATAACCCTTTCTTGATGTAAACATTTAATTGTTTGTTGCCCGTTTACATTGAACGCTAATATTTGACGTACGCGATTTAACTTAACGTTTTTGATTTAAAGTAAACACAGGGTGTTATAGACTTCCCCCTTTAAACGAGCCTTGTCCTCAAGGCTCATGATGCAGCACTTGACGACGGTATGGTCTTGGTGAAGAGGTGTGGATATTTCTTCTTGAATTGGTCTTCACGTTCCCACGTGAACTCAGGACCTCTCTTGAAGTTCCATCAAACTTTGACTAATGGGATCCGACTTCGCTTCAACCGTTTCACTTTACAGCCTACTATTTCTAATGGTTCCTCAACAAAATGAAGCTTATCATCAAGATGAAGTCCATCCAACGGAATGGCTAATGGTTCGTCGGCATGACACTTTTTCAGGTTAGACACATGGAATGTATTATGAACTCTACTCAACTCTTCAGGAAGATCAAGCTTGTAAGCAACCTCTCCAACCTTTTCTAACACATTGAAAGGTCCATGGTATGTGCTTAATTACACATACCTTTTACCTTTAAAAACGAGCTAAAATAACCAAAAACGGACTTAAAATGCCAAATATATGCTTGTTTTGCTAATTGTATTATGCAGGAACGGATATCTAAGAAAAAGACGAAAGACAAAGCCAAATCGAAGCCAAAAAGTCAATAAAGTCAAAAAGTCAACAGAAAAGTCAACTGGTCAAAGTCAAAGTCAACCCAAGTCAACCCCGAGGTCAGTCCAACAAACAGGTGAACGACACTTTCGACCATAAAGTGCTTTAAATGGTGCGGCCTTGATGCTAGGCGGTGATAGATATTGTTTATATGAGAATCAGACCAATGGGCAAACTGTGCTTAACCCAATACTTTCCAAGTCGATTGCACAAGCACGCAACATATCCTCGAGAGTTTGATGGTAATCTTGCTTGCCCGTCATGTTTGTGGATGGTATGCGTGTACTCATATCCAAATTAGTACCCAAAGCGTTCTGAAGTGACCTCCAGAAATTTGATGCGAATCTCGGGTCACGATCACAAATGATTGAAACAGGTATTCCATGTCTCGTGACCACCTCCTTTAGGTACAATCTTGCTAGTTTATCCAAAGGATCGGTCTCTCTCATCGGTGTGAAGATCGCAGACTTAGTGAGCCGGTCAACGATCACCCATATTGTGTCATAGCCTTGGGACGTCTTAGGAAGCTTGGTAACAAAATCCATGGTGATGTTGTCCCACTTCCATTCAGGGATCTTAGGTTGTACCAACAATCCTGATGGCCTTTGATGTTCGGCCTTGACCTTAGCACAGGTCAAACACTTGCTAACATAAGTGGCTATGTCGGCTTTCATATTGGGCCACCAATATAGTTTCTTCATGTCTTGGTACATTTTGATCAAACCAGGATGTATAGAGTACTTTGATTTGTTGGACTCGTGCATGATTACAGTCCGCAAATCACCATAACAAGGTAGCCAACTCCTGCCATTGAGGCATAGGGTTCCTTCCGCACGTTGGTTCCACTTTCTGTATCTTAATCGCTTCTGGAAAATTTTGCATTCAATAAACATTCCCCCAACGTTCTTCACTCTTAATGTTCTTCTGGTTTTTCGCGCTTCAGTTGAGCATTTAAGATCTGTTGGGAAGATCCATGTAATTCATGAACTAAGCTCGAACTCTTAACGGTGGTTCTCGTTCTTTCCTGCTCAAAGCATCAGCAACGACATTTGCTTTCCCTGTGTGATAACGAATTATCCACTATCGTAATCAACTTAGCAACTCTATCCATCGGCGTTGCCTCCTCAACACTTTTTTTGATCTAAAATGTGTTGCAAAACTCTTGTGATCGGTGAAACCTTACACTTAGTTCCATATTAAATAAATGTCTCCAGATCTTTGAGACGCGAACACCACTTCTCGAGTTCCAAATATGAGTTGCTTAGTTTTCCATGAATTTCTTAAATGGTTGTGAGCATAAGAAATCACCTTTTCTCTTTGCATCAACACAGCGCCCAAACCCTTCTTTGAAGCGTCGCAGTATGCGATGAAATCTTCGCTTCTTTCAGGTAATGCCAGGATTGGTGCACTGCACAACTTTTGCTTCAACTGTTGAAAAGCTGCTTCTTGTTTATCGCCCCACTCAAACTTGAACTTTTTTTGAGTAAGTTTATGTCATTTGGTTTGGCGGATCTTTGAAATCCCTTCAATGAATCTTTGAATAGGTACCAGCAAGACCTAAAATTGACGGACTTCCGTTGGTGACTTAGGAGATGTCCAATCTTTAATGGATTCAATCTTGACTGGATCCACATGAATTCCTTCACTATCAATCACGTGACCGAGGAACTGTACTTTGGGGATCCAAAATTCACATTTAGAGAATTTGGCATACAACTCATCTCGCTTCATAACAACTCCAATATTATCTTCAGGATGCTCTTCGTGCTCTTGATTGTTCTTGGATAATAGATAAAAAGATCGTAAATAGAAAATTACGTATTAGTCCAGATAAGGTTGCATACAACCGATTAATCAAGTCCATGAATACGGCAGGTGCGTTTGTCAACCAAACGCATTAACTTGAAATTCGATCATGGCCCATAACGAGTTTGAGGCTGTTTTCGGAATGTTTCTTTTCGAACCTCAATTGGGTGTATAACCTGACCTTACGTTCGATTTTCGAGTAGACGCTCGACGCTTGAAGCTGATCTATTAAATCATCAATCTTGGGAAGCGGATAACGGTTCTTCACAGTTAGTTTATTCAATTCCGTAATCAATGCACTTCCGGAATGTTCGTCCTTCTTCTTGAAAAACGCAGACCGGTGTCACCCAATGTGAGAACTGGGTCTTTAAAAGCCTTTGTCGGATGATAGCTCTTTCAGTTGCCTCAGATAACTCTTTCATTCTCGGAAGGCCGCCAATCGATAAGGTGCCCGTGGCTTACAGGTGCTAGCACCATGTACCAAATCAATTTTGAAAACTCACTTGTCGAGTCGTGAGGAAGACCAGGCAAGTCTTCAGGAAATTACTTTCGGAAAAGTCTTGAACTATTGGTACGCCCTCAAGTCGCTTATTCTCCGACTTGTCTTCAACCTTTTGCTAGTGACATGTGCCAAAAAGATAGGAAATCCTTTTTCCATGTACTTTTGCGCTTTTGTGCACGAAATGATGTTTAATCGTGTCCACACTTTCTCCTGAGTACTTCCATCACCGTGTATGATTAAGGTTTTATTTTTCCAGGGGATGCGAATAATCTTCTCGGCACACAATGACCGCTTGGTACTTCGCCAACCAATCCATACCGATTATAGCATCGAAACTACCAAGTTCTACAGGCATTAAGTTTATGTGGAATTGGTGGTTTAGGAAGTTTAATGTGCAACCCTTAAGTATAGTGTTTAACCTAATTATCCTCCCGTCAGCTAGTTCGACATACTTATTAGTGATTAGGGAGGTAGATGGTGTGATGTCTAGTTGGGGCTAAATGATTGACACAAAACTGTCGATCGGCACCCGTATCAAATAAGATATAAGCATAGCGGTTGTTTAGAAGGAACGTACCCGCAACGACGTTGTCTGGGTTTGCCCCCGCATTTCCAACCACATACACCTTCGCTGGAGCCCTGTCATTTCCAGCTTGATTACCACGGTCATTGTTTCTTAGTCTTGGGCAGTTTCTTTTAAAGTGGCCTTGAGCTCCGCACTCAAAGCAACCATTTCCCTGCTGATTATTGTTGTTGTTGCGGTTGTTGTTGTTGGTGTTGTTACGGTTGTTGTTGTTACTGTTGTTGTTCGGTTGTGTTGTTAGTTGTTGTTTAGCTGGCGTATCCTACAGTCCCTTGGGCACAGATGGCCTACCCAACCATATTGCATTTACTACACCTAGGTGGACAAGGACCTGCTTCATGATGGCAATTACACTTGGAACATAGAGGCTTAGACCCGGCGTATGATTTCCTGTCACTATTGCCTGCAGTGTAGGCCTGGCCTGTGTTTTGCCTCTTACTTTGTTGGTTTTGATTGTTCTTGGAAAGATCATCATACTTTCTTTTCCTTTCTGCCTGATGTTCAGCATAGGCCTGGGTCTTATCCTCCATTAACTCAGTTGTAAACTCAATAACTTCTTGCATGGTCTTCGATTTTGATGCCTTTACACTGCCACTGTATCATATGGGCAATCACCGATATACTTTTCAATCTTGGTCTATCTCGTTCTGGGAACATCCTGGATTTATCAAAAGCTAGTTGCTGAAATGTCGACTATAGGACACACATCGATTGACCTTGACCTTAAGATTTCCACATTCTGTCTCAATCTTCTTGATCTCACCCCTCGGGCAGTACTTATCAGTCATCATTTTCTTCAGTGCTGCCCCATGGCATAGCATGAGCTGCTTCAAGGAGTAGTGGTTCTTAACATGGGGGGGGGGGGGGGGGGGGGGGCATTTTTTTTCCACCATGTAAGAGCATCATCTTGTAGAGTGCAAGTCGCAAATTTGACTTGACTAGCTGCTGGGCAATTGCTAATGCTAAACACAGACTCCATTTTCTCAAACCATCAAGTAAGCCCGACAACTCCCTTAGTGCCTTTGAAGTCATGGTTGCATTTCAAAGAATTTTGAGTAAGAGCATTCTTGCGAGCAGTTTGGGTGGCCTTGGTCCTGACCCAATGTATGGTAGCCATTCCGTATCCATGCTTGGCTTCTGCTTCAGCCATTGCAGCAACATCTCTTTAATCAATTAAGGCCTGAAGTTGTGCCTCAGTAACAGTTGTGGTTGGTGTTGCATTTGGGGTTGGTGTGACTGAAGTTGATCTTGTGGTTCTCTTTGGTGCCATTTTCTTTTAATCACAAGAAAATACAATACCCGTTAGATTTCAATACAATCATAACGTGACATAACATATGCATCATAAATAAAATAAGGATGCATCACATAGTGGGAAACATACAACCAACACAGATCGACATTAAATATACATCCATTCGCATTATAATCTGGAACTATACATGATATGTTTTGGTACAAAATGGCTTCCCTTTCGCTAGGATTCAAAATGAAAATAAAACCTAGAGCCTTACTAGCTGGGAGTTACCCGGTAATACTTAGTAGGATATACAGGATAGTAATCAAAAAAAAAATATTATTCAGGATAGCTACCAAAACAAAAGATCTATACGCCTGCTTAGCTTAGGGTGTAACCCATAAAATTTAACGGACTGCATAGTCGATACATTCATTAACAAAGTCTAGGAATGCTACCAGACCGTCTCCATGTGTCAACGTGTGCTCCAGCCTCCAGGGACTGGGTACGCATGATATGCTGAACAACCAAATCATCTGCGGCCTGACGCTGCCACTCGTGGTGACGCGCCTCAGTCTCTAATACCGTAACGCGGTGCTCTAATGCCTGCAGGAGCTTCAGACCTAGCAAGCCTGACTGTGTTCATACCCTCTTGCTCGTAAGAGTCTCTCTCTCCTCTAATACCTCAATTTCTCAGCTCTCACAGTGCACGATACCTTCTAGGCATCGTTTAATGTGATTGGTCATGTGCAAACTCTAAACTCTCTTAGTGCAAAACATCTACCTGGTTAAGTGACACATCCTGTGGACCAACTCTCTAAGGCGGTCATAATCCTCCTCTCGTATCTGGAGTCTGGTCTCTTATAGGGGTCTGGCTGTCTCAGCAAGCAGCAAGCAGCAGAACTCTCTCCAATCTCACACCCAGGTCTGGGAGTAGTAAGTAGTAGTCTCTTCCGAGGCGGCGTGTCAGCCTTGGGAATATCAGCTCTGCGACTAGTAGATGGTGCAGGTAGAGGGATAGGTAACAATGGTGGGGTCCCTGATGGGTGTAGTGAATGATAGTCGGCGGTGATGCTACATCTCTCATCTCAACCTCGAGTGCTCTAGGACTAAGAGGTCGAATACATGGAGATAAAAAGAATGGTGGTAGTAGAGGTGTAGGTGCCTCATCCTCAGCTGGCACTAAGTCCTCAGGATACTCAGGCTCCAGAATGTACACTGGTATAAGGTTCTTATTGTAATATACGTAATATATTATAACCACGTATATCAATTATGAATGCATCTAGTCCCACTAATGCAACAATATAGTGTGTCCCTTAAAAACCCTTTTTATATGAGAGCAATGTTTGGAAAACGGTTATAGTCCTGCAAAAACATTTGACCTTGGTTCTCTATAACCTTGGCTCTTGATCCAATCTTGTAACACCCCCAAATTGGGTCGCAGCGGGAATAAGGGTTCCGGGGGTTGTTACTTCAAAGATCTAATAGCACAAAAATATATAAGAAAATGACACAAAAAGTCGTTTAAAATGATAATTGGATTTATTGAAAAGAACTTAATACAAAAGCATATAGCTTCTTACTTGTTCATTGTTGAATATTTCAAATTGGGACAATAGATTTTCCCAAATATTGATGCACCTTAATCTTTAAGCTGTGCAATCCAAAATGTAACCCAATGCATCCTTGGCATCCCATGCCTATTGACCTCCTGAAAACATTGCTTAAAAACGTCAACAATAATGTTGGTGAATTCATAGGTTTGATAAATCAAAATATGCAGGACCGCAAGACTTTTCCCGTGATAATGCAACACATGCAGGCATCACAAAACTAGATTACATATTTTCCATAGCTTGACACTGAAAGCTCGACGTGATCTTTCTGCATTAATAATGTATTAAAATTTCTGCCCGATTAGATGTTCAACCCGAAAACATCCTTTCCTAAATTGACTTGCTTTACGTTACGTTCCCGGTGATAGCTAGACACCAGAACGGGGAGGTCGTTTCCCCAAAATAGATCTTTTAGATAATTGCGCCTCACATAACTGTATTCCAACTACAACCTATGCAATTTGACAGTTTCATGATAATGGATTACTTGGTATATCGCTACTTAGTGAAAAACTTGTAATCAAATACTTGGTCCAATTTATAAACAAAGCACGGTTTCCACCCATAAATTATAAATCATTGAAATCGTAAAAATGTGGGGCTATGAACTCACCTTGAGTTCTGATAATCCAAATATCGCAGATAAAGCGTCACGTAAAAGATTGAATGCAACCTAAATTATCATAGGTCGTATAAGTACCGAGTACTTAAATATAATCTTATAGTTGTTACATCGTACTATCGTTCGGGCTATCATAATTTAAGAGGTCATGACATGACGTTCGAGGAGTTAGGACACTTTAAATCGTAAATCCAACAACTCGTCGATACGCCATCCGAAGAGGCCTCATTATGAAACTCCCTAGTAATATAGTACTTTGATAACCGCATATAATTCTACATAGTTCAATCACCAACTAATGGTTTTGGTAAAATTGTGTTTAATAAGTAAAAACGTTTATAATTATCGTTTTAGTAAAACTAGCATAACTTTTGCGTTTTAAGCCCGATTTTAACGTTTCTTATGCCCATCTTTTCGTATTAGGACGAGTTATCATAATTTGACATTTTTCATATTTTGACCCTCTGGTGAACAGTAACTTTTACTGTTTACTCAGACAGTGAGTTTTTAACAATCGTATTTTGTTGTCGTAAACCCGTACAATGTGTTATTGTATTTCGTTATAGCTCCGTTTTTAACGATTCTTTTGAGGACGTTCTCGTTATTGAAAGTTCTATAATTTTATGAGGTTTACAAAGATATAACTTTCTGTCATGAATAGTAACTTTTATAAAAATAGTTTTATAAAGGTATTAATTGTCGTAAACTCGCGAAATTCATAACTCATTCGTTATTAATTGAAAAATTACGATTCTTATCATTTTTATTATTACTTGGTGAGGTTTAAGCCTGATATTTTGTTTTCATCCATATTACAAAAATCCACCAAAATATTGAGTGTACCGGTAGTATTATAGACTTTAGAACTTGTCATGTACATCATTTCGAGACCTAATTGATTAGCAGGAATATATGGTTCGAGAAGGCAACATTTAGGAATTCACCTAAATAGCCCATATGTGTATATATGTGTGTTTATCGACTTGTCACACTGACTTGTCGACCTCCCGTAATAAAACCATTTTGTTGCACTCATTATTAGTGCAAGATACCCCTAGATCACCCTTGTTGAGCCAATCTGTGTTTTCACCATTATTATATGTTTCGTTACACCATTTCGCCTTAGCCAACCTTGTAGTCTATATTTATCTTTGTGTTGAAATTTCTGGCTACCTAAGTCTATGGTTCAGGAAAATGGTTCGAAGATTGGCACTTACTTTGATGATATATCATTTTGATCGTGGAAGACCCCCCGCTATTATCACTTTCGATACTGTTAATCTCAAGTGGGGGGATATGTTATATGTTATATACAAGAGTATTATAAAAAAAGGTGGTGCAACTATAAGCCACCTAGTGACAACTATAAACCACCTATTGTGATAACTCCTGAGGTTGGTTAGTGTTTTAAAACAACTTAAGGTATAAGGGTGGTGCCAACTATAAGACACCTAGTGAATTGAGGATGGTGCAACTAGAAGCCAACCGGATGTTATAAAGATTGCGTTAGCACGCTCCGCAAAGATCTCATTATGTAGCGAACCCACTGTGATAGATATGATCAAGTTTCCGGCACTGAAGAATTGGACTATAGATGGACAGTAAGCCAATTATGGATACTAGATTTATATGACTATTTATTTGTGTTTTTTTTTTATCTTAACACCAATTAAATGTGTATCCCATATCTATCCTAACCCTTATATCACCCAATAAACCTGTGTTATGTTACCCATGTTGCCTTTAAGAATTGTTTAGACCCTAACTCTAACTGGTGGAGATTTATGTACTCTCCAAGCTTATGATGGAATACATACTATGACTGTGCAGATGAGCGATGTAACATCCCGCGTACTCAGACCATAATATTGTCCGCTTTGCCCGTAGGCTCACGGCTTTACTTTGGGTCCTCATGTAAAGACTTCCCGGTAGGTCACCCAAACCAATACTACTTTCACATGAGCACGCTTAACTACCAGTTGCTTAGACCCCACTTACTGTGAGTCAACAAAAACGCGTCTGATGTCATTATAAGGCGTATGTTTGCTTATGAACCTCAGTATCTCTCAAGGCCACAAACCGATGTGGGATTTGCTAGGGTGTCACAATATAACCGGACTAGATTATCTGCGTTGTAGTCAAAATGTTTATTAAAAGTGAACACGATTCAGACAAATATTAGTCTACGGACCTTATACATTCTATTACTTTACAAAGGTGCCTTACATGTCGTCAACTCAGTTTTTTACTTGTCGTGTCATTTTTAATAAATGTTGGTGTACGAAGTCAAAGCTTTTGTAAACTTGAAACTTATGTTTAAAAGCCGATGTCTGGCTAAGACAATTGGAATGGACGTACTTATTTTGTTTAATTAATGTATGGTGTTGTACTATTATCATGTGTTTGTGCCTTATGCTGTCACACTCCGTGTTTTCGCTTTAGCGGGGTGTTACAAGCGATCAAAAAGTTACAAAACTGACCTTTAATTTTTACCTATTTACGACTTTTTTATATAACAAACTTTATTTATCAAATATGGAGCGCACATTTATCGATTCATTAAAAAAATGTCACTGAAAAGATCGTCGAATTGCGAACAAAATAAGCCAAATATTGCAATGCTTTTGACATGCAAACGATTTTATAAAAAATACTTAAGTTTAATATATATGTATAAAATATTTACAAAAATAGTCTTTGATGTTATCGATTCATTGTAAGGTGAGTCCTAACGACCGACAAATAATAATTGGCATTATCGATTCGTTGCGATAATAGTCTCACGCGCTACGCGACAGCGCGCGGGTTACGAACCTCGCTTTTATTAAATAGCAGTATGATATTCAATACCCATTAAAATAATAAGGTTTGCATGAATCCCAATCCCACTCTTACAATAAGCACTAAAAAAATACCTCATTCCTTTCTTCTTATTTTCTAGATTACTTTACCATTTGCCATTTTCTGCTTCCTTCCTCTGTCACTGTAGGATATCAAACATACAACAATCTATGAAAATAAGTAAAGAAATCTAGAGAGAGAAAGATGAGGTTGGAACACTTAGAGAGAGAAAGGAAGAATGTATTATGAAATGAATCAACCCCCCTCTCCTAGGCATAGAGAGGGTATTTATACCCTTACATGAGACGTGGTCAACATAAGGGGCATCTTATGTTGACCCGGTTAGCTTAGCTAAGTTCCAAATATTAACTATGAGCTACTTAACGACATTTTGGAAGTTACCGATACTCTTTCATATTTCTAACAATCCCCCCCTAAGGGAGGTCACTTCAATTAACAAACACTTAATCTAAGTCGTCTTGCTCGTATTCTTGTGTCTTTATCTTTATCTTATGAAATGTGTAGTGATCTTTGACTTTAGGCTTGAGCTTGTTCCTTTAGCTTGACTTGTATGTGATCTTGAGCTTCTTGAGATCATCAACCAAGCATAATTTTTTTTCTCCATCTTGTAATCTTTGCCTTCTTGTGAACTTGTGACTTTCAGACCGACATGCTCATACCTTTCTTTATCCTAAAAGCTTGAATAATCATCTTTCTTGAAATTCTTTAACTTTAACACTTGACGTACGGTATCAGAGTAGCGAAAGTCTTGAAATATGTAATTGAGCTTTCATAACGTCTTTACATATGTTAGACTGGTATGAGCATATGCCTATGAATTTCGACTCGTCATCGATTAACTGCTGCCGTCGTCGAGAAACCTACATGAATGGGTTAGTGATAAACAACATATATGGATGAAAGTGTCTTTGTCACTTTGTCAAATACGGTTGCAATAACCACGGTTCCCTGTTAATCAGTATAAATACTGCATGTGATCAGGTAGAATTCAAAAGAATATTCTTGATAGGTTTTAGAGCTGTACTAGCCGTTCTCATTACCGAAGCGCCTCAAAGCAGACAACACGGTAAGAGTGAATCGGTAAGTTACTATCTTCCCGATTGAGTCATCAATTCGTGTTCAGCTAGCCTATGTCCAGATACCCTTGTGAGGATTCCCATGGATATAAGATTGAAAATTGATTTATGAAAATCAATTGGTGTGTTAAGTTGTAAAAGGATTTTATAACACACCAAAAGTTTTATCTTTTTCAAAATTCATCCGTCAATTTATAAGCTGGATCGAATCAATATATCCAGTATCACAAGTTTGATCCATAAAGGATCTCACAAGTCACCTACCGCAGAGCTTGTTTGATGTTGGCTCTATAAGATTTCCATCGTCATCGTGATTACTTAAGTATCACTCTGATGTTCTAGCAATATCACAAGGATAATGCGTAAGACTATTAAGATATTACTTGTTTTCAGAGTGTATGAATAACAAATATATTTGATCAGTGTCCTAATGAGATTTATGGATGATCTCTTTTATGGCTCTAGACTCGATAGTGCACTTTGGTTTTAGTAATCGGAGGCTGGAGCAGACTGCCACCTTTTCAATATCAACTAACTCGGAGTGAGAAAGTCAATAGAAATGCGTTTATCTCTGTGAGAAATGAAACAAGAGTCTTTTGAGAGACCTTAAGTGGCTAGGGAGGGTTGTGCATTGCATCACTGGGTCCATGATGACTATCTCCAATACCAGACAACAGCTTAGTATTTCTGATAGCATATGTATTGACTCAGTTTCTGCCTAAGTGTAAGGAGGACTACTTTCTTTTCACCCTTTATCTTTATATTTCTTTTTCATTCTTCAACCCCTTCAATGCTTACCAAGACTTCATCACTAACACCTTGTTGGGTTTATTCCAGTGCTAGCTCTGTCTTAGTCCGCATTATTCCCATTTTCTTACTTTACTCCTTTTGTATCATACATAAGGACTTCTATTCTATCTAATGGAATGTCCCTAGGCAGATCCCTTCGCTTCTGGCTGAATCATGGGAACGAATACATAATCTTAACCACCTTATAACTCCAATTAATTACATGGTCGGTCTTTTGGTACTGTTCTCATAGCCTTAAAACCATTTGAAAAACTCAATCAAGGTACTTGTAACATAAGTCAAAACATTTATACCTTGATTGTTTTTACTTTTCAGAAATGCTCCCCCTCAACACGTACGTCGATATTCGAAAACGTTTAGCACATGAAGGGTGAAGCTCGCACTTGAGTCCTTAAAATCACATCTATAGCCATATATTTTAATAACATTTTCTCCCCTTATCAAAAATGTCAAATCTCTTGATATTTTGGATATCAATTGATTCAAATATGTTTGAGAAACTATTTAGGGAGAAAAATGTTCCAATTATTAACAAGCCTTATTAGGAACATTTTAATACTCTCCCTCAATTTATAAGGGTATTATTGACAGTGTTGAGTATGTTAATTTGATTTTTTTAAATATATTGAAAAATTCTAGAAAATTCGTACTCAAACACTGATGACATCAAATAACGTTACATTTATACCATCATTTATCCCAAATAAATTACCCACTTTTATATAATTATTGCAAGAATTGATACTTAATTGCTTAAAGTTGTTAATTGCAGTAATTACGAAGTGCTTTGTGAAGACGAGCTAAAAGGTGCACTTTTTAGAGCTTAAACAATGATATTTGAAGATTACTTATTTCGGACTACATACGCTGTATCTAGCAAAGAAGATACGGCGTATCAGCGCCTGGACTTCACAAGAAAATGCGCATACTCAATTCCCAATACGATGTATTCCACTGCCTACATACGCCGTATCCAGTCTGGATAAACAATCAAAGATCCTGTAATAAATATAAAGAAGGAAAGATATATCTGATTGATTGTGAACGTAGCGCGCATTCCAAAGAAATTACCCCTATACGTCGTATTGACCTCATTCAATACGGCGTATCCACCAATTTTTAAAGACTATAAATAGAAGACTCAAAAACGAGTTTTCAGGGTGCAAAATCAAATTCTCTATACCGTACACATAAAAGATGATTTTCTGAAGTGAAGAAGAGCAGCCAAGGTCAATCATCAAACCTAATTCCATAGAAGACACCATGTAATTACTATACTCTTGTAATCATTTAATTTTTGGTATCGTTCAGTAAAACGTTTAGTTTACCTTGGTTATTTGATCACACTTGTATAATTACAATGGTTATGGGCTAATACCCTCAGGTATTAGCCATCTTAATGAAGATTTAATGTTTGGTTTGTTTTAATCTAATTGCTTAATTTATTGTTGATTGTTTAATTATGTTTATCACCTAATACTTGTCTACATGTTTAAATATGTGACCTATCATTCAACTGGGTCTATTGATACCTAACAAGTAATCTAGATACTGGGATAGCTCTCCATATCGTGTTTTATATTACTGGACTAATAGGATCACAAATAATATTCTATCTTTGCCTTTAAATTATAAGCTTAGTTGGACCGGCAGGTGACCCGTATGTTTCAACAAGTACGTTCTTAATTAATTGGTAAAGACTTGAACAGTGAACTACCAGTATATAAAATACCGTCAAGCAGTAAGTGGGTAAAGTCCCGATGGGCTAGGGTTTAACAAGATCACCATTGCTTTAATCGCTAGGTAGATTATAATTAAACTAAAATGATGCTTTATGCGGATACGTTAATTGTGACAGGATTCAACGTGTCTAGGTCTTAGGATGATGTCTCGCCTAAGTCTTAAGAATGATATGCCACTTCGAGATAAGTAATCATTGTACTAAACAAACAAACCAACATTTAATCGGATTTAATATGGCTAATATAGTTTTCTGTCATTTGGCTTGTATCTCTCTTTTATCTTCTGATTATCTTCTTGCATGCTTATTGTATTTTGAATTGATTATTGTCACCATAAAACCTGTGCCAGTTTCTCAGGCTGAAAACCCCCATTATCATTAAAACTAGGTTTAACATAGGTTTAACAAGTAAATAGAATTAATCAGATTAACTAAAATATTGATAGAATATAAGGTTAACAACCTCGTTCTTAGTGTTCGACACCTTACTTACCACGAAACTCCACCCGATCGGGTACACTGCCCGTTAAACTGTTGTTTTAGGATAAGTCGGCTAAATATAAATTTAAAACTTGGTAATCAATAAATTGACCCTACACGACAGCACATCAAGTTTTTGGCGCTGTTGCCGGGGAGTGAAAAAGTTTAACCTTTAATTTTATTTAGTATTTCTAACCATTAGCTTAGAATAATTTAATTAGCATAATTTAATTCTGTTTGTATTTAATTGCATTGTGTGTTTAATTGTTTGTTTAAATTCCCGCATTATTTAATTGTTTTCTAAGTACTCTGTTATGGTGATACGACGTATTCACCAGTTGAATACGACGTATCTGACCTTTTAAACAGATACATCGTATTTGTACTTTGCTATGTATACGACGTATTTTGCAAAATATATACGACATATTAATAGCAAAATTCATTATCTTTGCAAGCTTTAAATTTCCTAGAATAGCTTTACTTTGAATCATATCATTTGGATTCCACCCTTTCTAATTCTCCTATTCCTAAAGGAAACTAACAATGGAAGAAATGTTATACAAGTTTATCAACGAAGGAAGACGAGAGCACGACGAAATGGGGGCATTCATTAGAGAATTCAAAACAACTAACAAACTCTTACTAAAAGAAAGAAACAATTCACTAAGTAAGCTCAAATTCGAGGTATACAGGTTGTCAAAAGCAATTAACGATGCTCAATTATCAAATTATGAAGTCAAAGGTGTGACTACTAGAGGAGGGAAAACAACAACCGGAATCATTCGTGACACAAATGACATAAACAAATAACCTCCGGTACTTCATCATGATAAGCCTGTAGAACCAAATGAAGTCCTCGTCGAGACCAAACCTCAAGAAAAAAAAGAACAAACTGTTAGGCCACCGACACCATTAATTCCTTTTCTCCATATGTTAAAGAAAGAAAAAGAAGAAGCCCAACAACGAAAGTTCTTAGAAAATCTAAAACAACTTCACATAAACATCCCATTCACCGAAGCCCTTTCCCAAATGCCAAAGTACGCCAAATTTCTGAAGGGACTACTATCAAACAAAACCAGGTTAGAGGAGGCTTGAACAATAACAATGAACGAGAGATGCTCAGAAGTATTGCTGAACAAACTCCCATCCAAAGAAAAAGACCCAGGAAGTTTCACTATCCCTTGCGATATTGGTAATTTACATATCAATAATGCTTTAGCAGACTTAGAGGCTAGTATAAGCTTAATGCCTTACACGATGTATGAGAAGTTAGGCCTTGGGGAACCCAAACCTACAAGAATTAGCTTAGAACTAGCAGATAGGTCCATTCAGTATCCAAAAAAATAGCAGAAAACGTACTTATTAAAATTGATAAATTTATCCTCCGTATCGATTTTATTATCTTGGACATGCGGGAAGACTCTAGGATTCCGATAATCTTAGGAAGACCATTTCTAGCAACCGCCCGGGTAATGATAGATGTATTTAATAAAAAGATAACACTAAGGGTAGGCAACGAAGAGGTAATTTTCGATGTAGACCAATCAATAAAAAGACCTCCCGCCAAGGATGATGAATGTTATGGGATTGATTACTTGGATACAACTATACATTTGAAAACCCAGGAGTTATTAGAAGACGACCAATTAGACTCGTTTCTGATCAATAACCTGGAGAAGAGCATCGATCAATCCGATTTAGAAATTTGTAGTGTAACGCCCCGACCCAAAAGGGTAGAAGTATTACAAATATGGTGTGACATCAAAAGCATTCATAATCATAACACAAGCATAAACAGCGGAAGTCTTAAATAAATAACCAAAGGAAATAAGTCAACATGACTTAAGGTACATAAGTTCTCAAAAGATAGACATATCCAAATGAAATAACAAATGTCTTGAAAAGAAACAATTCATATATCAAAACTAAGATCTCTAGGGTAAGTCCACACTCAGCACTCATAGCCTGAAAGCAACCCCAGCTCCTAGCTTAGATACCTGCCGCAGGAAAAGAAAGTGCGGCTGAGCTTACAAAGCCCAGTGAACAGATATATATAATCGAATGCAAAAGATAACGGAAATCAAAGGATACGATACAAGGTACAAAGGATATCACAATACATGATCAAAGGAATACAAATATAAGGTAAGACAAATCAGAAGTCAATTCATAGTGTAAGGTAAGATGAATCAGAGAATCAAATTAAGTTCAATCACCAAGCCCAAACAAATCATATCATAGTAACCATGGAGTAGCTTTGCAACATTGATTAAAGGGTAAACATTGAATTTTTATAAAAGTGGGAAACGTCTTATAAACGAATAGGTCACGCCAAAATTTCCATAAACTTCTATACTTAGTATTTTTCGTTTAAAACTTTTATTATCTTGGAAACCCGATAAAAAGGATTAAGTTATATAGTTTTTAAGAGTATTAAATTGTAATTACACAATAACCCGACAAACAAACGAAAACTATACTTTCACAAACGAGACAACTAGTTTAGTTAAAACGCGTAACGAAATACTAAATTATAAAATATTATTTTATAATTCTCGACTAATAAACAAAATAATAACTTTTGTAAAAACTTTAAAAACGTCATTTATCTAATTCGTAACTTTAAAACGCGTGTTTACTTTTATGCAAGAACTCTTTATTAATTTATTTAGTGATTATCAAACACGTGTCGAATTATATTGTTACAATTATTTTTCCCACGTTTATTATAAAATACTTGCGAAATATTATATACTTCGGGCATCTATCTTTCTAGTCTTCCTATTTCTTATATATAATACGCGCCATGTATTATATTTTTCTTGTCTTTCATAGGTAATATATACGACATATATTACATACTTTATGTTTGCTTTTCAATTTATTTTATTTAACCAACCACCAAACTCCTACAACTTGAAATTTAAATCCTTTATCAACGTGTCGCGTTGATGTACTCATCCATCGAAAAACCCTAATTCATCATCCTAAACTAGTGGGACATAGCTGTTAAGTTAAGCTACATCTTCTGGTCGAGCCATTCGTCTTTCGTTTTTGCCTGTGCGTATATTTGAGCATCTGCTAATTGTTTTGCAACATCAAGGTGAGTTCATAGCCTCACGTTTTACTTGTTTTATATATACCTTATAACTTTTGGGTTGAGAACATGCTCGTTTACAAACTTATTTACTTTAATGATTTCCATGTCTTATAAATGTTCGTTTGCAAACTCGGTACCATGATTGATATCACACTTTGTTTTACTTACGGATGAAATTAACTTAAAGCCTTTTCTTTGGAAATGCATGGTGGATTTTACTATAGCACACAAGTACTTGATTTACTTTCCCTGTTTACGTGTTGCCTAAATTGCGAATAAACCACTAATGACCGAACTATCATGAACCGTTAATTTCTTGACCGACTGGCTGGTTAAGTAAGCGCGAGTGTTATAAATAGATCTATTGGGACTAATTATCCCTATCTGGGTGAGTAGCGCTCACTACCCATGGGGCTCCCGATAAACGGATATATACCATGTCAGATTTCACTAGGTAATCTTGGTCAGATACCTCTATGGCAGTTAATTTCTTGTTTGGCATATAATATGCTGCAGCGAATTGGAGCTTCGTGTCATGAGCTTAGTGCAACAGTAAATACTTTTATGTAAAGTTGTATTTGTTATAACTGTCCATAACGTTTTATACTGTGGTCCACACTGCTTTGGTTGAATGTTACTGATTTCTAAATGTTTTTCATATACTGTGAGAAGCGTATCTCTAAACGTTTTTGACCTCATAAATGTTTTTATACTAAAACTAAGAATTCACTCAACTTTACGTTGACGTTTTTTACAATGTTTTTCTCAAGTGATTAGCTTTGGACTTCTTGACGTGCTATGTGAATCTACGTGCAATATGATACCATTTATCAAGACTTTATTTCTCATTCATACTCGTTGTATTTTTGAAAACAAATTATGCTTCCGCTACATTTACTTACGCCTCCGCAAATGTTTATTTTCTTTTGAATATTGTAAAACTTATCTATTTTTTAACAATGCAACGAGTTATGATTTTTAAAACGTCATTAGTGGTCCGTTCCTTTTTCCTTGTGTTTGAAAGATAGGACGTCACGCCCTCGGACACGTATTCCGTCCAGGCCCCATTTGGGGGTGTGACAGATTGGTATCAGAGCCAATGTTATAGAGAACCAGGTAGAATAGCTAGGTAGAATATCTAGGTAGAATACTAGGTCTGGTCTATAACCAATATGTGATCCTTACGTGCTTTTATGTGTGCCTTATACGTGTTTTTGCTATGGCATATACCTGAGAACCATTTTTCTTTGAGCATGCGAAGCATAATGGTTATACCTCGCCTGCGGTTAACTTTCCCTGCATTTAGGTGCGTTGCGTTTATTTTTGCCTGTGAGCTGTATGTTGCTATGAGCTTACGCCTATCTTTTCTCTGCAATTATCTTTTCTTTGCGATTATCCTTTCTCTGCGATTTATGTTTGTCTTACGTATATTTCCTTATTTACTTATATGGAAGTTGTCTATATATATATATATATATATATAAAAACTTTTCTAAGACATTGTGAGTTGCTCAATGGATCCTCACAAAATTTCACTTCGTAACCCCTATACAATATCGTTTTACATGAAACCCGTCATAATTTTGGTTTATATGGAATTATGTGTTAATCTAAGTATTACAAGTCTTGTATAGGCGGGATTTGTAATACGAGGATTGTTATGTTAATTGCTATGTTATCTCGTTCATGAATACATTTATCTTATTTACTTTAACCATGTACTCGCCAACTATTTTGAACTCTATATCGATCTCCCCTGATTGTTTTACTCTCTGTCTCCGAAGGCGAGTTTTAAACATTCGTCCCATACTCATTAAGGCACCTGTATCGTCATGTCATCCACCACCTTGAAGAATTTGTGAGTACGCGTATTGCATCAGAAACTATTAAGTAAGATGATTTATAATCTCTTTATTTGAAAGGATTGTGACGCCTCTACATTTAAATAAATAAATTATAAATCACCAAATTATAAGTTTAATTCATTATTTACATAAATTGGGACACTTCTTTATGCAAATAATAAATTATAAATGAGTGGGCTTAATGGTATCCAATATGACACGAGTATGAACTCGAACCCGACAATCACCGAAATCCGTTAAAAAGATCTAGAAACACAATGGTGTCTTACCACTAAGCAAAAAATCTTACGGCCTCACTTGAACAACTTATCTCATTCTTAAGTATTACTTTTGCCGTTACAAATCCTTAGATTCATGAACCGTTTGGGGAGCTAACCGACTTGTGAACTCTTGAGCTAATGGATTTGATTCATCCTTAAACTAACGACTGCATGCAATATTTCACCGCCGATCACATAAGCTCTCCCGCGAGCTCCTCCCATTTGTTGACCTTTATTCTGGAGATATTGTTTCTCAAAATGTCTTCATTCTCCGTATCCCATCACCATTTGTTATAGTCAATGTTGCTTTGTATTCTTATACATTTAGTTTGATTCGCGACTGTTTGTGCTATGATTTTCAAATTATTAAAATGAATAATTATTTTAATGAAGATTTTTGATGATTCCGGATATATAATTTGTTCTTGTTGAGAGGTTGTGAGATTTGTGGCAATGAGGTTATGCTAGTATTATAGTGGTTTTGGTTGATTGGTTTTGGCGTAAAAGAATTTTGGATAGTTTGGGAAAATATGACGGCGTTATGGTCAAGTTTATGGTCAAGTCCATGGGAGATTTAGAAAAAATATAGTTGCTGGTCTGAATTTTAAATGAGGGTAAACGGACGTTTAAAAATGTTTTGAAAGGATTATTAAGTGCCGAAAGTCTTTGAAAATATTCGTGGAGCTTCTTAATATTAAAACGAAGGTTTAGGAATTTTCTAAAAATGATAAGTCGTTGTCGTGTCCATTTCCTACATTTAAGAAAGTTATATATATAGATATATATAGATATATATATATATATATATTTAGCGAGCTAAGAATTTTGGTTAGACGCTAGGGTTTCACTAGTTCGTTTATGGAAATATGGAAATGATTAAATTAGGTGATGCTATTAATGTCCCGAAACAAATAACTTTCCTAAAATGGAAACTTTCTATAAATGGAACGTTTAGTAAGAACGTTTGTAACAATCTGCATTGAAACTTAATAAAGTTCAAAAAACACATTTTGTTGACTAAACTAAAGCATAAACATATATGGTATGTCTATGTCATATTAAACTAATGTGTGCAACTTTTTCGTTAAATTATGTATTATTTCTCGTCTTACACGACCTTCTAATTATTATTTCGCGGTTAGAGCCGTTCGGTTATACTTTATTCGCAACCGTTTGTTTACGGTGGGTTGAGTCATGACACATCCTCGTACTTTCTAAGAAAGTTGAATACTTACACTCGTTTGCCTCGTCTATGTTAATCGTCGAACCTTATAGATATCAGATGCTAGACTCTGCCTTTAAACATTTGAAACCCTCATACACACATACCCACGCCTACACTTCTCCTTATATGTTTTTTACTATTATGGGACTTTTCTTACAAAACGGTTTAGAACCGATCATAAAAAATTATAATGATATTGTCCTAAAGTTTGTTTATAACGTTATTCTGATGGTTATATACCCTGTCAAACCAGCAAAAATTATGTATATTAAGAAGTGTCGGAAAATCGAATTTTGCTTAATAAAGTTATCGTCATGTCTAAAACTAGTTATTTAAATATCAAATATTTTCTTGGTCACACAATAGGTTAACACAAATCGAATCTCGGGACGGGATTCCTTTAAGGGGTGGGTACTGTAACAACCGGCAATTTTCAGAACTTTAAATTACCATTTTACCCTTTGACTTTTTGGTTTTGACTTGACTTTTGACATTTTGACTTTACTGTCCCATAAAAAAGATCACCGCGTAGCCGTAGAAATCGAATATATTTAAATAATAAATCATATTTATTATTACTTATCTCTCATTTACAAAGTTATTTTTCAAATTTATTTGACTTACAAACGAGAAGATATCTCGCAAATTGTGAAAGTCGCACACAACACGTACCGACGTGAAAATAATTAAATTATATTTAATTATCGCAATTTATTTAATAAAAATATTTAATAAAATATTTTACATTTGATTCTAAAACGTTTGTTAAAAACGCGAATATTCGAGTTATAGTTTTAATTTTACGGACAACGCTTGCTTGTGATACCCGATGACTACACAAAATAAATAATAAATATTTTAAATAGCTTAATTAACATTTATGAAATAATAGTCATGTAAATACTCATTTTTGTGGGAAAAATCATTTGGAACGCAATGGCGAAATTTTTGTGTCTTGAATCATTCGTTAACTTGCCTAAATGAGTCCCGAACCATTATTTAATAAAAGTTACACTTTCAGCCCCTCTAGTAATAATTACCCAAGTCCCCCCCCCCCAACACTATTAAACAATTTACACTTTGTTTTATAAACTTATTGATATATAAATCACCCCAAAACCTAGGGGTTCATTCATTTATCAAACCCTAACCCACACATTTCTCTCACTCTCATATTTTCCCCCAGCCACAACCCGCTGGCCTAGATTCCGGTCAGATTCTGGCCGCCCCACAACGGCATAACCACCATCATCATCCTCATCACACCACCTTCGTCACCATCACCACGCCACCTTCACCACCACATCCGCTTCACACCACCACCATCACATCGACACCACCACCAACTCTACAGCCGCCACCATATCCAGCCAACGCCACCCTCACCATCCTAACCACCTCAACCGTTGCACCTCACCTCCTTCATCCCCACCACCATGCCGCCACCGTGGTTTAACAGAAGCACCATAAGGGTGCGTTTGAAAAGATTTTTAAAAATGAAAACACATAAGGTGCTTTAGTTTCAACATAACCACCAAAGGGGTGTGTTTTGGGTTTGCTGTTTTAAACAGCGAGAGTGGTGGCATTTGGTTAGCAGCAAAACCAAAGGGCGCGTTTGGTTTTAAAAACAACCATAAGGGGTGTTTGGTTTTGGGGTTAACAGCCTCAAAGGTGTGTTTTGATCTGGGTTTAACATCATAGGATGTGTTTGGTTTAAACAACACATAGGGTGTGTTTGTTTCTGGGTTTAACAACCCTAAGAGGGTGTTTGTTTCGCTGTTCATTAACCCATAAGGGTGTGTTTGGGACAGCAGCCCCAATAAAGGGTGTGTTTGGTTTTGATTCTTTTGTTATTTGTTTAATCTCGCCTAGTCTAGATAAATAAAGAAACACACGGATACTTGCAAGATTGATTAAAGGGTTACATTGAATTTTTATAAAAGTGGGAAACGTCTTATAAACGAATAGGTCATGCCGAAATTTCTATAAACTTCTATACTTAGTATTTTTCGTTTAAAACTTTTATTATTTTGAAAACCGATAAAAAGGATTAAGTTATACAGTTTTTAAGAGTATTAAATTCTAATTACACAATAACCCGACAAAGAAACGAAAACTATACTTTCACAAACGAGACAACTAGTTTAGTTAAATCACATAACGAAATACTAAATTATAAAATATTATTTTATAATTCTCGACTAATAAACAAAATAATAACTTTTGTAAAAACTTTTAAAACGTCATTTATCTAATTCATAACTTTAAAACGTGTGTTTACTTTTATATAAGAACTCTTTATTAATTTATTTAGTGATTATCAAACACGTGTCGAATTATATTGTTAGAATTATTTTCTCACGTTTCTTATAAAATACTTGTGAAATATTATATACTTCGAGCATCTATCTTTCTCGTCTTCCTATTTCTTATATATAATACGCGCCACGTATTATATATTTTTCTTGTCTTTCATAGGTAATATATACGGTATATATTACATACTTTACGTTTGCTTTTCGATTTATTTTATTTAACAAACTACCAAACTCCTACAACTTGAAATCTAAATCCTTTATCAACGTGCCGCGTTGATGTACTCATCCATCGGAAAATCCTAATTCATCATCCTAAACTAGTGGGACATAGTCGTTAAGTTAAGCTACATCTTCTAGTCGAGCCGTTTCGTCTTCCGTTTGTGCTGTGGCTTATATTTGCATTTCTGCTAATTGTTCTGCAACATCAAGGTGAGTCCATAGCCTCACGTTTTACTTGTTTTATATATACCATACAACTTTTAGGGTGAGAACATGCTCGTTTACAAACTTATTTACTTTAATGATTTCAAACTTTTATAAATGTTCGTTTGAACTCGGTTACATGATTGATATCACACTTTGTTTTACTTATGGATGCAATTACTTAAAGCCTTTCTTTTGGAAATACATGGTTGACTTTACTATGGACACAAGTATCTTGATCTACTTTTTCTGTTTACGTGTTGCCTAAGTTACGAATAGACAACTAATGCCTGAACTATCATGAACCGTTAATTTCTTGACCGACTGGCTGGTTAAGTAAGCGTGAGTGTTATAAATAGATCTATTGGGACTAATTATCCCTATCCGGGTAAGTAGCGCTTACTAGATTCGGAGGTCCCGAACAAACGGATATATACCATGTCGGATTTTCAATAGGTGATCTTGTTCGGATACCTTTAGGGAAAGTAATTCTATTTGGCATATACAATGCTTCCTTTTAAATTGAGCTTCAGTGTCATGAGCTTAGCGCAACAGTAATTACTTTTCATGTGATATTGTATTTGTTATAATAGTCTCATGTTCTTTGTATGTGAAACCATAAACTGCTAAGATTGTCACATACATTTTGAAATCTTGTGGTCCACACTACTTTGTTTGAACGTTTGAAATTGCTAAAAATCTTTTCATAATACTTTGAGTGAAGTTGTATTCACTAAACGTTTTTGATCCTCATAAATGTTTTACTTAAACCTATGAATTCACTCAACTTTATGTTGACCGTTTTAGCATGTTTTTCTCAGGTGATTAGCTTTGGACTTCTTTGACGTGCTATGTGGAGTCTACGTGCAATATGATACCATTTATCAAGACTTTATTTCTCATTCATACTCGTTGTCTTTTGAAAACCAAATTATGCTTCCGCTACATTTTTCTTACGCTTCCGCAAATGTTTAATTTCTTTTGAATCTTGTAAAACTTATCTATTTTTAAATAATGCAACGAGTTATGATTTTCAAAACGTCCATTAGTGGTCGTTCTCTCGTGCTTTGTGTGATGTATATTATGACGTCACGCCCTCGGACACGTATTCCGTCCAGGCCCCGTCTGGGGGTGTGACAGATTGGTATCAGAGCCAAGGTTATAGAGAACCAGGTAGAATATCTAGGTAGAATATCTAGGTCTGGTCTATAACCAGTATGTGATCCTTACGTGCTTTTATGTGTGCCTTATACGTGTTTTTGCTATGGCATATACCTGAGAACCATTTTTCCTTGAGCATGCTATGATATGGGTTTACCTCTGCCCTGCGTTTATTTTTCTTTGCGCTTATCTTTTCTCCGCGGTCATCTTTTCTCTACGGTTTATGTTTGCCTTACGTATGTTTCCCCGATTTCATATATAGAAGTTGTCTATCTAAACTTTTCTAAGACATTGTGAGTTGCTCAATGGTCTCACTTATTTTTCTCTTTGCAACCTTATACAATATCATTTTACACGAAACCTGTCACAGTTTGGTTTACATGGAATTATGTGTGAATTTAAGTATTACAAGTCTTGTATGGGCGAGACTTGTAATAGGAGGATTGATATGATAAATGCTATGTTAACTCGTTCATAAAGACCTTTATCTTATTTACTTTAACCGTATACTCAGCAACTATTTCGAACTAGATGTCGGTTTCCCTTTATTGTTTTACTCTTCGTCTCCGAAGGAGAGTTTTAAACACTCGTTCCATACTCATTAGAGCACCGGCATCATCATGTCATCCACCACCTTGAAGATTTTGTGAGTACGCGTTTTGCATCGGAAATTATTAAGTAGGCTGATTTATAATCTCTTTATTTGAAAGGATTGGGACGCCTCTTCATTTAAATAAATAAATTGTAAATCACCGAACCATAAGTTTATCAATTCATTATTTACATAAATTGGGACGCTTCTTTATGTCAATAATGAATTATAAATGAGTGGGCTTAATGGTATCCAATATGACACGAGTATGAACTCTAACCCGATAATCACCGGAATCCGTTCAAAAGGTCTAGAAACACAATCGCGTCTTACCACTCAGCGGAATCTGAAGGCCTCACTTGAACTAGCTTATCTCATTCTTAAGTTATTACTTTTTGCCATTACAAAACCTTGCGATCATGAACTGTTTGTGAAGCTAACCGACTTGTGCACTCTTGAGCTAATGAATTTGATTCATCATGGAACTAACGACTGCGTGCAATATTCCATCGCCTATTGCAAAAGCTCTCCTGCGAGCTCCTCCCATTTGTTGACCTTTATTCTAGGGATGTTATTTCTGGAAATGTCCTCACTCTCCGCATATCATCACCTTTTGTTATAGTTATTGTTGCTATGTATCCTTATACGTTTACTTATGATTCAAGACTCCATATGTTTGTGCTAGGATTTTCAAATAATTAAAGGGAATAATTATTTTAATGAAGAATTTTGATGATTTCGGATATATATTTGTTCTTGTTGAGAGTATGTGAGATTTGTGAGTTGCAACAAAAATGGCGATGAGGCTAGGCTAGTATTATAGTGGATTTGGTTGATTAGTTTTGGCGTAAAAGAATTTTGGACAGTTTGAAAAATATGACGGTGTTATGTTCAAGTTTATGGTCAAGTCCATGGTTGATTTATAAAAATATAGTTGGTGGTCCGAGTTTTAAATGAGGATAAAATAGACATTTAAAAATGTTTCGAAAGGGTTATTAAGTGTCAAAAGTCTTTGAATATATTCGTGAAGCTTCCTAATACTAAAACGAAGGTTTAGGAATTTTCAAAAAAAAATGATAAGTCGTTGCCGTTGGTCGTTTCTAAATATAGCAAATTTTTATATGCATATTTAGCGAGCTAAGGATTTTGGTTAGACGATAGGGTTTCACTAGTTCGTTTTTAGAAATATGGAAACGATTAAATTAGGGGATACTATTAACGTCCCGAAACTAAAAACCTTCCTAAAATGGAAACTTTCTATAGATAGTAACTTTTTGTAAGCACGTCGTAACATCTTCAAAAACTTAACGAGTTCGTAAAAACACATTTGGTCGACTAAACTAAAGCACAAACATATATGGTTGTATATTTCGTTATTAAACGTTATGTGCAACGTTCCGTTATTATTATTATTTCTTGTTCTATAGCGCGTCCATTTATTAAGTAGCGGTTAAAGTCGTTCGGTTACACTTTATTCGCACCGTTTGTTTACGATGGGTTGAGTCATGATTCATCCTCGTGCTTCCTATGTAAGTTGAATACTTGCATCCTTTAGCCTCGTCCGATATTAATCGTCGAACCTCACAGATATCAGAAAATAGACTCTGCCCTTAAACATTTGAAACCCATATACAGACGTACCCACGTACCTACACCTTTTCCTTAGATGTTTTCACTATTATGGGACTTTCTTTATAACGCGTTTATACCAATCATAAAACTTGTAATGATATTTTTCTGAAATACC
>BQNB010024116.1:49797-59994 GCA_026074375.1 Tanacetum coccineum
ACGGTTCAGTCCCCCATGAATGGTTATGGGAATTTGAAATCAAGCGCGAGTCTACATGGTGTCAATATTATTTCCCTTGTGTCCCATTCCAATGGTGGCTTGGATATCCGTATGGGTCCTAATGTGGGTTCTAATAGTGGTGGATATTTTGAACCAGTTCATTGTAACGAACAGAGCAGAATCATTGGACCCCATGTTGGATCTTTGAATGATTTAACCAAGCCTAATAGCGATTTGGGCTCCACTGGGTTTGTACCTGACCCAAATGAGTTTGGTTTGGTGCTTGTTTTGTTTTATGTCTTTTTTTATACGGTCTTTGTTTGTTGCTCTTTTTTAGAGTTTTGTCTTAATTTCTTAATAATATTCAGCTTTTAAAAAAATAAGTCTAATTATTCAATTAGGTTTGTACCGTACCTGATGGGGACCTGATCCTCAAACCCGATTTGACTAGGGATGACACCCGTGGGTAATGAGCATGGTTACCTCTAACCCGTTACTCGCGATCTTTCTCTTGCCCGTCACCCGTGGGTACAATCTTTTGCCCATGCCCGTACCCGCAGATACCAATTGGTCGCGAGTATTTTGAAAGATACATCCGCTGGTATTTTAAAACGGGTGTGACAGATTTATCCGTAATAAATATACCTTACCCGTTACTCACTCACCGACCACCACCCCCCGCTGATGGGTTTATTTTTTCACCCGCATCCCTAAAATATGATAGAGTTATATAGTTTTCCTTTTAAAAAACAGTGTTCCTTTTTAACCCAAACCAAAGAAACACAAGTACCGAACATCAAATGTTCTTGAACTCATCATCATCATCATCAAGAAAATAATGTGATAAAAACCAAATCTTTAATCTTTAAAGAAAATGGGTGTTGGTGGTAATTTCTGGGATTTGCTTAAACCCTATGGGCAAACAAAAGGGTTTGATTATTTAAGAAATAAAAGAGTTGCTGTTGATTTATCTTATTGGATTGTCCAACATGAAACTGCTATTAAACTGCACACCAAAAACCCCCATCTCAGGCTTACTTTTTTTCGTACTATTAATCTTTTTTCCAAGGTAACCTTTTTTATCTCTCAAATTTTTATAAAGAATTGTTATGTTTATAGTGTATGATGGTTTACATTGTGTTTTGAAAGTGAGTAAGTTAGTTCCTATTGTTTGGCGCAACAAAATCGAATGAATTTGAAAAATAATCATACTAATGATTAAATTTTGCTACTTGATATAATCACTTTATAAATGCAATGCCAAACGTTTCTTTAGACCATAAATTATTGGAATTTTCCGAACACGTGGTATTTCTGATGATTCCGTATCACATAAACGTAATGCCAAACACCCTTTAGAATGTACATTACTATTAGACCTAATGCATATGAAGTCTCGATAGTCAGACTTTGTGATTTGTACCCTGAATAATGACTTTGTGTGTCAAAACTTTGCAGTTTGATGCTTATCATAGTTTGTAGTTTGTGTTTTAGTTTTATAATGGTGAGACTGCATGTGGTAATTAAAATAAGATGCAATGTTGTTTTTTTGTTAGGGGTGTTTGGCATTGTGTTTTGTGGGTGATTAAGTTAGTTTTAAGTGTTTGGGCATTTTGTTAGGGGTGTTTGGGTATAGTTTTTTTGTTAGGGGTGTTTGGCATTGTGTTTTGTGGGTGATTAAGTTAGTTTTAAGTGTTTGGGTATAGTGAAACCGATTATCGAAAATTATTTTGCCAAACTTTGTGAAAATGATTTTTTTTACCAATTTTTATATAGTCATCAATTTTTACAATTTTTATATTGCAATGATAATTTACCTGTTTACTATGTTAGCTGGGGTTCTTGATCGGATATGTGTTCTGTTATAATGGGGTTGTGTTTTGAAAGTGATTACTAGTTGTTAGTGTTGGGGTATAGTTAAACCGATAGTCTAATTGTTTACAGGTGTTAGTTTAGAAGTAGCTGCAATATAATTGATTTAGTTCGTGCGATTAGCTAGAGGCATTTCATACGTTAATCTCTAAACTAAACAATTTTCCAAAATTATAGACAAGTTAGTATTTTTTACTGTTTGATATCACATAGTCAAATAAGTACATTGGTTTTGCCTACCAACGTGGAGTTTGAATACTTAAAGTGTTTATTGCAACTTAAAAAAAATCTTAAGTAGAAAGTCAGATGCTTGATTACCTTTATCAAAATTATCAGTTTTTCCTACCACTCTGTACCTGATTTTCCATATTTTAGTACCATTTAGGTTGCTAGTGGGGCTATTCTAATTGTTCATTTATCATCCTTTTCGTTTACTTTGTTTTTTCCAACTTTTTGTAAGAAATAGTTACGTACTTAGGACACTAGAATAACGTGTTCATGTGGAAAAATTGCAGTTTGGTGCTTATCCGGTGTTCGTAACAGATGGAACCCCATCACCATTGAAATCTCAAGCAAGGATTATGCGGTTCTTCCAAGCATCTGGCATTGATCTCTCAAGCTTACCTGTGTCAAATGGTACTTCTGTCGAGAGAAATAAAAAGTTCACAAAATGTGTTCAAGAATGTGTGGTTAGTCACTAATCTTTTTGTCTTATGGTACGAGTATATTCATCTCGAAGTTGTTTTACTGTCAAAGTATGTGCCTTGTCTTGGCAAATAAATGACCTTTTCACATTATAAGCTCAGGGTCACTCCATTCGTGTTGCTTTAGCTCAAGACTAAAGAAATGACAGTATATATTTTTGGGGGTGTGTTGATGTGCTGTAAACTCGCCGAATCAGTTTTTCTTGTGTTAGAATATTTGGTTCTATTTTTAGGGCCATATTAATCATATCTATCATATGTCAATTTTCATTTAAACTTTATTGCTAAATAGTTATAGAAATCAAATTTGATCTGAAGTTCTGAACATTACTTGTTTAACTATTGACTCAATATGTGACAGGAATTGCTTGAACTATTTGGAATGCCAGTTTTGAGAGCAAGTGGGGAAGCAGAAGGACTCTGTGCACAATTAAACCGTGATGGTCATGTTGACGCTTGTGTTACTTCTGATAGTGATGCATTCCTCTTTGGCGCTAAATGTATAATAAAAAGCATCAAGCCAAATTCTCAGGTATGGTCTTTATGGTCATACTGTTTGACCAATATCTTTATTTGTCAAATTCTGTTAGGAAATTTTCGTTTTCTAAATCGAGTTAATTCACATGTGAATACACAGGAACCATTTGAGTGCTATGAAATGTCAGATATCGAAGCTGGTTTGGGAGTAAAGAGAAAACATATGATAGCCATCGCTCTTTTGGTAGGAAACGACCATGACTTAAAAGGAGTCCAAGGGATTGGGCTCGAGACAGCACTTTCATTTGTGAAATCGTTTAGTGAAGACGAGGTCTTAGATAAGTTATGCTTATTAGGAAGTGGAAACACGCTGGATAAGATTTATGTTGGTGACGGTGTTCATAATTTGGATGAGAATATAACCAGAACAAGGTGTTCTCATTGTTCGTTATGTGGGCATCCGGGAAGCAAGAGATCTCATCTTAAGGATTCTTGTGAACGTTGTAGTTCGATTGCAGGTGAAGGCTGTGTGCAGAAACCAGTTGGATTTAAATGTGACTGCTTATCATGTGATCAGGTATGTTTCCACCATACTCTTGTGCGACTGTTCTCAGTTCATAGATTAATATTCTAAATAATCCCGTGAAACCACCATGAAGGTTCCTCTAAGGGTGTTTGGATATTTGTTTTGAAAGTGGTTATCGCAACTAACCAGATGAAAATCAAGTTAGTTGCTCAGATAATTAGTTGATCTTAAGATCTGGATGTTAATACTGTGTGTCTAGCTAGTGTTCCTAATGCAACTATTAACCTGTTTCCCCAGTATATAAAATGGAAAATCATAATACTTTTTACCTTTTCTTAAACACTCGATAAGGATTATTACGACATCAAGCTGCAATAATCAGTTTGAGCACACATCCTTCACACCATAACACACGGGTAGGATTTGAACATAGGAGCTCTAGACTATTACCAACTAATCAACTAGTTATCTTATATATATTTTTTTAGCTGTAATAATTATTATAGAAACGCGCATGCAAACGCCTCCCCGTCTCAAATTAGTAGAAGGTATGATGCTGCAAGTCTTTTTATAGGAAATAACACAGGGCCTGTCATTTTTATAAGATTATTGATCCAGATCCTGAGACGAGTTTTCATCTTAAGTACAACTATTTCGAGTTTGCAATGATTTTTTCTCCTGATAGCCTACATTTCTTTGATTTTATGTTAGTGAACTTGTAGTCGATTTAATATGTTGATTTTATATATGTTATTTTGCTGGCAGGGTAAGAAAGAAAAGGAACTAAAGAAGAATGAAGCTTGGCAAATGAGAGTTTGCAAAAAGATTGCCATGGAGCCGAACTTTCCGAATGATGCAATCATTCAGATGTATTTGAGTAACAACAACAGCAATTTCACGGGTATGTTCTAAACCATCAACATCTGCTCCATAATTATCGGGTATGCACTGTTTGTAGTGTTAAATAAGGATAAAATATAAACTGGCTATTCTAGTGCATCGAGTGACATAACAAAATATTTTGTAAACAGCAGTGTAAGTTGCATTTTATTAGAAAAAAAAAACTCACAAAGCAGCTATATCTTTGATCACTTCATTCCTGTTATATGTTATATGCTATCCGTCCCATGAAAAATGCAAGTATTCTTTCTTGGGAAACTTTTCATGCTATAGTTACTTATCTTCACATTATCATCATGGTACGTAAGATAGGGAAAAGATGTGATTTAGGATGGGCAACAAGAAAGTTACAATCATTTTGGGGTAGCATTGGTATAATACATTTCCAGTTTAATCTGTTGTAATTCCTTTTTCGTCAACTCATGAATCATAATTTATTTCTACTTTTAAATTATTTTTTTTGAAATACTTATTGTTCATCGAGGCATTCTTCATCAAAATGTTTGAAGGTTGTCCCACTAAGATAGGGCCACTCGCTTGTAAGGGATATATATACTTTGGTCTATTCGTTATATCAGAACTGCAACAACTCTCCCGAAGCGTTGCAGAATATGCTAAAGAGTTATGACTCGTATTAGAAACAACCTAAACTAGTATGTTGCTCTCAACTACTAGCGGTTCAAGTGTTCAACAACAGCCTTCATTCACACAATCTAGATTTAATATTCCTTGAGACAACTTGGACTCTTAATGAAGCCTGTTTAGACAACCTTGAATGCTGTACAGACAGACTTAAAGTAAAGAAGTGGCCTCACGTATCAGAACAAAACGGATTCAAACTGAAACTCGTTGCGAAGACACCAAGGAGATCATACTGTAGTTGGTGTGTCAAAAACAACCCAGCAGATGACTGTAAAGAGCGAGACACCAACCATGAGTATGGTCGTTTGTCAGCAACACGTGTCGTCAATGACAGCAGTCAGCACATAAGCAAATAGGCCATGCCTCTGACAAGTGTCACGCTAAAAGCATGTTAAAGTAGTTAAACTAGACCACACCCGAAAAAGAAACCAAATACAGAGGATGTGTTATCATCCTCCGCTATGTTCTCGAAAATGGTGAGGGCGACCAAAGAAAAACATACTTATATCTTGTCCTACGTTATGAAAGTGGACATGAAGGACACATCTTTGAGACGCATTGCTCGATTTACCAATATGTTTGTATTGTCATCATTGAGTAGTGAAAATTTAACATGACAAGATATGGCAGCATGTCATAAGTTGACCCCTAAGATGTAACCAAAAACCATACAAGCTTGGTTGGATGAAACCTTTTGGTTAGGCGTGTGTATTCAAGTAATGTGGTGTGCCTCTCGCTATGGGAAAGTGCAAAGTTATGATCCCTTTTGATATAGTGGCTATGGATGCTTGCCATGTTCTACTAGGCCGAGCGTGGCAATTTGATTTGAATTTGGTATATAGAACAATAAAAGAACACATACCCCTTCTCTAAAGATTTTTGAAAGTTCATCCATATCCACTATGTTTATCATGATCATGTCTTTGAATCTTTCTATGGTGAAAGGGACGTCAAACGTTTTTTGTTTACATGTACCACACCAAAGGCTTTAATTCGACCAATCCAGTAAGGTATGTGGCTTCCTACTAGTCAACTCAAGACGTTCCACCATTGATGATGACGTTAAAGACGTCTTGGTTGATTGGAATATCATATGACTGGTATGAAAGACGGACAAATTTAGTCATCCTCGTTACATTTGAAAACATCATTAGGTCCGACAGCACGTCCTCATGATCGGGTATGGTGACCTGTTTCACTGGTGAGAGATGGCGCATTTGTTGACGTGAATGGAAGTAAATGTGTGACGGGCATGTAGTTGCTTATTTGTTTTACTGTTTCTTACATGGGGTAGTTGTGGGTCACCTTCAGGATGTTTTGGACTGGCCATCTTCAGTATTCACCTCCTCGTTAGCTTCTTTGAAACGAGATCAATTTGAGTTCATTTTGTTTTCCGTACTTGTTCTTCGTTGTTTCGTGATTGCGTGTTTGGTTTTTAATGTTGTCTGGAAAGCTTACCAAGAGTCCCAAGTAGTGCTGATGGATATTAAGTCTTAATTTGTGAATAAATGTAACACTTTCTTTGTGAATCCTACACTGAATTGTGAAATAAAGAGAGGTTTGGGCAAGCACTACAGCATTAGGTTAAATTATCTCAATAGGTTTTAGCATTCTATAGCATGCTCATTTGTTCAAAGTGCCACATACTCCAAATGTTTCTTTGAAATCATGCGTCATATTTTAAGGGACGTAATGAGTATATGTTTGTAGATACGAACTTAATTATCATTGTTTCTCTATGTTAGATGGCGAACCTTTCATGTCATGGAAAAATCCGAACACGGAAATGCTGATTGATTACATAGCTTTTAAGCTAAGCTGGGAGCCTTCCTTCACTCGACAAAAGCTCTTTCCACTTCTGTCCACCATCCTCTTGAGAAATATAGCCAAACATCAAGTAACTGAATTGTTGTATGGACAATACGAGGTCGACTTCATTCAGAGAACTAAGATAAGGTATGGGCATACATTCTATGTGGTTACGTGGAAAAAACCTGCACAAGCAGTCGACAATAATAACTATACAACACCTTTCAAAGAGCCTCAAGTTCTAGAAGATGATGATGATGAGTTGATTATCATCTCTGATGATTCTGATGTCACCAATGTTCGTGTTGGTAATGGGTGTTTGACAACTGATGAAAATATGGATCTTGTTATGGCTGCTTACCCAGAAAAGGTCAATCAGTTTATGCAACAAAAGGTGAGATTTTTTATATTAATTTACAGCACATTGCACTTTGTTTTGAGGGAACTAGTTTCAACTTCAATATCATTTAGGTAGAAGTATAACCCTTAACAGGTCCTTATTCTATTAGAAACGGATAACATAAGCTCACCTGAAATAGGAATTGACTTGCAGTATGTTCCTTTTACGTGCAATTCTGCATTCTTATTATGAACATATAAGTATTAATTTGTCTTCTTTTTTTTTGTTTGTTTAAAAAACTTACAGGAGGCTAAAGAAGCTAAATCACGGAAAAAGGCTAGATCAAAATCGGCATTAACCCTTGCTGATCCGTTATCTCCCACATCAAGAGGTGTTCAGCTCAATATCACACAATTTTACCGTTCATCAAAAGGAGAGCCTTCTGAGAGCTTAAAGGAAAAAAGTTCTTCTGTGGAGAAAAGGAATGCAAGGAGTGGAAATTTTTCGAAGTCTGCCAGGCGACGCTTGCTATTTGGGTAGGGTTTGTGGTTTATTTTCTTAGGGCTTGTGAATGTAGATGTAATTGATGGTAAATGTTTAGTTTTATATTATGCGGCAGTTATTCCACGGTGTGTCTTGACATCTCGTGCTTTGTTTTTGAAACTCAAATCATTTTCAAATTGGGTATATAGTTAGTTTTGTACGGTTAGGTGTGTACATATGAGTGCTAATGAAGGTAGTATTAAGCAGAGCTTATTCCATCATGTGAATAACCCCTAAACTGAATCTGAGTCTGAATACAATCTGATTCTGAATCTTATTGTTTTTTCTCGTAGTTGTCAAAGAAAGCTAGTAGAATATTTGACTTGAAATATGATATGATATGGCTTATGCATTTATAGTTGGTCAATTCCAGTTGATCCTTGTGAACATATCGTTTAGCAGCAAGTTTGACAATTGTCAGGATGTGAAAAATATTTAAGCACATCTACGTTAGGGGTGTCAAAACTGCCCGACTAACAAGATTCTTATTTTATGTTTTAATAATGCTTCGTCAGGTTAACCGAAACCTTGGATAACCCGAATCAAACTATAACTTGTACCAGAATAACCCGAATAACAATAACGAACCCTTATTAGGGTCAAGTACATGCGATGTTTTCCTTCTCTAAAACTCGAATAGCCCAGTATCCGGGTCGGTTTAACCCAAATAACATCCTTACAAAGGTTAAAATAATCAAAACATTGCGGAAAAATACACTTATGATCATCAACTCTGCAGATTACTAAAAAAGAAGTAAATAACATTTTTAGCTTTATTAGTTTATCTTCTAAATAATCAAGATTGCACACGAACCGGTGTGCAATCTGTTTCAATCTTGAAAAGGATGGAAGTCAAAGAAAACTTACGACAACTATCAGAATACTTAGAGTCGAAATTGATCAAAACTTAACATATCATCTAACCAATTCATTGACTTGACAAACACTCGGAAGATTGAATTAGTCAAAATCCTGTGTAACCAAAAACAGTTGTAAGTATTGACAGGGGCGGAGCCAGAAAGGTATGGTCGAGGGTGCGAATTTGGATAATTTTTAGAAACTACACTGGTTTGTTAGGATGCAAATTACAAAAATAGTATGATATTTTCGAAAATTTACGCTACATTTTTTCTCGCTAGGGGGCACGCGCCCACCGGCCCCCCTTGTGTCTCCGCCGCTGAGTATACATAGACCAAACTCAAAAAAAATGAATAGATTATGCAAGAATTCCAAACAAAAACTGGACAGAAACAATATATGACCTACATATCATATGTGCCACACAATGTGGTAGGGAAGGATACTCATATTCTAGTCCACTTAAGTAAGTATTCATCGTTTTCTTATCTGGGATTAAAAACTAGATAAAGTATGCTTATGAACAATAGTTATCACACTTGGTTGAATTCCCCTAAGGCCGTAACATTTCATCACTGCCATGTCATACCTATATTCATAATGATTAATAAACATACATTAGTTCCTAATTACTCAACAGGGTAGATTAACCTTGTTCATGCATCCACAAGATACAAAGTAAGCAGTAGCAAGCTATACATCCATTATATTTAACCTTCAGCTTATACTCAATAATAGGTATTAATGTCTTAGATAACTATTTTGGGACGTCAAGAGACTGCACAGTCTAATCTAGATAGCCAATCGATAGGAATTCTAAGAATACAACTTACCATAAAACTGAATTTATCAACACTCATATCTGAGGGTGAGCACGGACCCGAGGACCGAGTTGGTCCAAAATGCCGAACCGAGGACCGGACCGAAATGGTACGGTCCGGTCCGGGTCGGTCCGGTCCGGTCCTACACGGCATAATCATCGGGTTTTTGGTCGGACCGGACCGAGACCGAAAGTAACAAAAACCCCGGACCGAGGACCGGACCGAAATATGTTCGGTCCAGTTCGGTCGGTCCGGTCTCCGGTTCGGTATGCTCACCCATACTCCTCATTACAATCTTCCACCCGAGCTTCCTTTTGTTTCATCCATTTAGGTTTTCGGCTCCTATTATGAAAAAGTCATTTAAGACCTCTTCTAAACTCAATTCTTTATCCTCAGGTTGAGGATTAGGTGTATGGCAATTGATCACAAAAATTGGATGTAAAACCATAGGTGTGATCATTCAGTCTATTTTTCCTTGGACTTTGCTTAGCCACGTATAATTCGTATTCTGCTATTGTCATGCTATCAATGTCTACTTCATCGCTCTCATTGGGAGATCCTAAACCAGCTTTGGTATATGGTTGAGGAGGTTGGAAATAAGGGTGTGGATGAGGTAACTCATAATACTTGTCGATCTTAATATCTTCATAATAATACAGGTAATCTAAAGTTCTACTCTTATCCTGGTGAAAAGAGTCAACATCC